>VYZQ01002659.1:0-15656 GCA_013400655.1 Mystacornis crossleyi | reverse complement strand
GGGAGAAGCTGGGGTTTATTCCTGGGAGGAATTTCAGTGCTGTGGGCCCTTGTGCTCTAACAACAGGAATTACCTCAACAGGAACTCTCTCTCTTGTCTCGCTACACTGTCCCCTGAATGGCAACCACAGACATTTAGAGTGATACAATTTTTCTCACAGATTATTTCAAGCCTTCTCCTCTAATCCTGTGGCTCAGTAACTCTGAAAACCCCTCAGTTCTTCCAGGTTTCCTCAGTTCTTTCAGTTCCCCTCCCTTCTTTCAGAACACACACCACAAAGGTATAAAGCAGTTTGGCTCCACAGGGGTGGGTGTTTAGGTTTGGAATTGGTTAATTGTTGAGATTTTTAACAAAAAAAAAAAAAAAAAAAAGCTTTCGAATTAAATACCTACAGTTCAGCACAAATAATATATTAAAGGAATAAATTGATACCATCTTAAGGCCAGATGCTCTTCTGGGCTTAACCCCAGCTCAGGTGTAGGCATCAGATGATTACAAATGTATTTTCCATGCTTGTCCATGTTCCAATCCTGAGGTGAGCCCTTAGTTAGCTTTGACTGGTTCTGAAGAAGATTGACAACTTCATTGCAGTCTGAAAGTCTGTCTTTAAAATGTATCAATTCAGTCCTTGAAATCCCTTTCTCTCCTGCTTTCTTTGCTGTTTGCTTCCCACAGGACAGCTGGGATGCTCTTTGGGGAAGGATTCCGGGCTTTTGTGACAGACTGGGATAAAGTCACAGCCACGGTAAGGTTGGGGTATCTGTCAGCAACTTCCAGAAAAGCCTGTCTGTAAATGTGTGTGAAACTCCTGATTGTGTCACAGCTTTCTGTCTAGTTTTGATGTAGCCTAGAGAGCACTTAGAGAACTAAATAAATGGGTTAAATATAAAAATAAATGGATTAAAAGCCAGACCAGCATCTTTTCACAGGACACAAGAGCATGGCAACGCCTCCTTGAGGACATAAAGTTATTTCTCAGGGTACTGCTTGCAACAAAACTGCAGTGAAAATGTACTTGTGGTAGCGTGGCTGGTTCAAACGGAAATTTTGCTTTAAATTAGACACCACCACCTGCTCCACCCTCTGGTTTTATACACACACAGGCTGATAGAAAACATCCTTTGCCTGAGAGCACTGGGGAGAGCAGGACAAGCTTTTGGTGGGTCCTTTTGTCATCTGTACTTGGCGTGTCTGCAGCATCCAGAGCCTTTTGTAGATCAGTGCTGGGTGCTTTGAGCTGTGCATTCACTTGACCCAGATAGCAGTTTCCTGCATTATGGTCATTTTTGCTTCTGACATGCTCTTGTCTTGTGAATTTGGGACATTTAGCTTAAAAAAAAAGAAAAAAAAAAAGGTAAGTGTATTTTTGGAAAGGGGATAACACAGCTGGAACTCATTTCTGTTGCTTTGAAAATGTTGAAATTACTATAAGGTAAGAAACAGTTATTTTAGTGTTCCTCTAAATGAGGCCGGAATTTTTAGCTCTTCCTGCCTGTTCTAAGGGCTGCTCTTTCCCTACCTCTTCCCATCCAGGCAGAATCCCAAAGGTTCTGCTTCAAGTTTTTTGGTTTCATTGTGGTTTTAGTGGAACTCACTTTGTTTATTGATCAGACACCCATTGCTTTGCTTGCTACTCTACGACAAACAGGTAGGCACTGCAATCAGACCGATTTTTAGAGCTGCCAGGTGGGTTCTTGTTTGAGACAGAACTGTCAGTTTTAAAGCTCTGTTTCTCTGTATCTTGGGACACGAGCATCAGTGAGGTCCAAAAGTCTGAGATAGTTACATCAGCTGCACCCAGGCAGAGGTAACTTTGCTCAGTACTGGGTGGTCTAAGCATGAGATCATGGCACTGTTTTTAGAGGGAAGCTGCTAAAAAGGTGAAACCTCTTCCGTGTTCTCAATCTGAGCTGAATTGGGCGTGGAGATCCCTCACTCTTTGCATCCTGGAACTCACAGTTCTGATCCCTTCGTGTTTCCACCCCGAGCAGAAGTGATGTCACACGCTTCAGCAGGGCGAGAGCGAACAGATGGTGCCTCATGGTTTATTGAACAGTGCCATCCTCACTGTCCTTGAGGCTTTTGACCCTGATCTGTACTTGCAGGAGAAGTCAGCTTATTTTAAAAGCAATTGCTGCAGTTTGCTCTTTTCTCTGATATGAATTATTGGCATCAGCTCTAAGCTGACTCCTAAGTCTGGAGTCTTTCTGCTTCGCTGGCAAATCGATGGGAATGTCTCATTTTCTGGGGTTTCTGAAAGAACAGCCCAGTGAAGGATGGTGATTCCCATGACGGTTTTGGCTTCGTTGCTCCTTTTGAGTACCTAATTCCCTGTCGTGTTGGGGCTGTCACCTTCAGCAGATATTCCCTTTTTGTTCCCCACTCTGCACTGCCTTGGTGGCAGCCACATTTCAGCTGTTTCATCTTGAATTCAGCTTTCATTTCCTGGTGTGGTGAGGGGCGTTCTGGCAGGCAGCACCTGGCTGACGTGGCTGTTTCACCTTCGTCACTCAATTGAGTGGAAAATCTGGGAAGCCCCCCACATTTTGGGCAGGATGTGCTTTTGGATCCTGGACTAAATGCTTCACTTGTGCTTCCCCTGCCCTTTGCTGTGCGAGAGCAGTCGGTGAACAGGGAGCGTGAGACCTTGACTGCCTGAACAGGGATAAAACACCTTACCAAAAATAAACCCCTCCTGCTCAGCATTTGTCCTGAATCTTAATTCCCCACCACAGGGCAGGCTGCGCTCAACAGCACTGCCTTGCCAAGTGTTTTTCCTAATCTTTCCCCCTCTTTTTCTTTGCAGGTGGCAGGCCTGACCCTGCTGGCAGTGGGGGTTTATTCGGCCAAAAATGCCACGGCAGTAGCAGGGCGCTACATAGAGGCACGTCTGGGCAAACCCTCCCTGGTGAGGGAAACCTCCCGGATCACTGTGCTGGAGGCTCTGAAACACCCCATCAAGGTAAAATTCAGCTTTGTTTCTGTGTCACGCTCAGCCATGAGGGGTGCTGGGGCTGGCAGTGGGTCTGAATGAGCAGAATGTTAGAGGTGGCAGAGACGGGCTGAGCTCAAGATGTTTTAGTCCAAGTGAGTTGTCAAAATGTGGGTTTTTTTCTACCTGTGAGTAACTGAATTTGTCCTCTCAAGGTTGGTAAACGTCTCACCAGCAAGGCTCAGGATGCCCTTGAAGGAGTTGTTCTCAGTGTGAGTACTCTGTTTTCCTGTCTTGGGCTGTGAAGGATGACTTTAGAATCTAAATCAGAGCTGCTAAAGTAAAATTAAACTCACTTCCAAAGCTGTAATTCCAGCAGTGTTGGAGACATAGCACCCTTGGGACACTGAGACCATAAATAAGCTCCTGTGTTCAGTGTGACATGCATTAAGCAGCCTGTTCACCTTTTTTCCTCTGTGAAAAGCAGTTGGAAGTCTTAATTCAGTCCCTGCTCTGGTGCAGTTTCTCTCTGTAGTCAGCATGTTAAGATTCAAAACTCCACTCGTGCCATCTGAAGTTAAGGATTACTGAACCTAGACCTGCTTCTAGGCCAAAAAAATCAAAGTATTGTGTGCATTTGCCCACCCTGAGATTGCTTCTTGACTTGCTAATTCGTGCTGCTTCTGTATATTTGCTTCTGAATTTGATTGCTGGGTATCAGGCAAATTTAAGAGCTGCTTGAAGCTGCTGAGAGAAAATGCTCCTGCAGGAATAACTCTCTCCCAATATCCCCAAATGCAGTGGTCATATAAATACGAGTTTATGACTTGAGAAGGAATTAGCACTGCAAAGAGTTGCTTGTGTTTTGTCAAATCCCTCCCAGGGCATCCATTAGGAAGCGAATATTTAGGTGTTATCTGTTCCTAGAGTAGTCACTGCACTGCTGCTTGTTCTTACGAAAGAATTGCAGCCAAGTGGACAGAAAATCAAATAAATCCTCACATAGGACAGGAAATGACCCTGGTGTGGAGTCATGAGCAGCTGAATTTAAGACTTAAAAGCTTCAGCCTGGAGTGCTGCCTCCTTCCTGCAGGTACTGATGTGGGAACCTGGTAGGTGCAGCTCTTTTGGTACTTTCTGGTCCTTAAATGTCACTCTTTTCTTGCAGCCCCAGCTGGAAGCACGTGTGAGAGACATTGCCATAGCAACAAGGAACACAAAAAAGAACAAAAGCTTGTACAGGAATATTCTGATGTACGGTCCCCCTGGCACTGGAAAAACTCTCTTTGCCAAGGTAAAACCCTGCCAAGATTCTGCCAACCTGCACGTCGCAAAATGTTCTGAAAATCCCAGGGCCTGAGAAGCCTCCCTGGTCTGAGCTCTCTTCTTGCATAAACATCGTGTTCCTGTGTGTCTGCTGGGAAGGGGGGAGAGGGCAGCCTGCCTGCTTCAGCTCCGAGGCAGTGCAGCCACTGGGATCCTCGTGCTGAGTGCAGGCAGAGGAGTCTTTCCAGCTGGGAAAGGCCCCTGGCAGCTGGGATTTGTGGGAGTCACAGCAGCAGCCACTTCATAGCCACCTCTGCTGGTTTTATGCCCTTGCCTAGATCGGTCCTTCCTGGAGCTCACAGTCCCAGAGCAGAGATGGGGATGGCTCCACATGCAGAGGCACTGCCAGGGTGATTTTTACATGGATTTGAGTCAGAATTTGATTTTTTTTTTCCCTTGTTCTTTGGTGTTTGTCCACAAGACCTGAGGTTTCCTAAACTTTTTAACAGTGGCAGATTTGACACGGTGACGCAAGTTGCATTTTTTCCCCCTCTATCAGTACTTTACACCCCTATTCCAGAATTTTTCTGACTGTATGCCACCCAGTTTGGATTTCTAAAGCCATCCAGTTTGGGTTTTTAAAGCCACCCAGTTTGGATTTCTTAAGCCAATAGAGATGGACAGAACTGGGAAAAATAAACAATACACAAGTTAAAATTGCCACTAAATGAGTAAAGAAGATGAAGAAGACAATACCTCCCCTCTGCAAATAACCACACTGACAGGGCTACACTGCTTTAATTCCCTCTGCATCTTCCATGGCCTTGCAAGTGAAAAAAAAGTGTTTAATTTGCTGGTTTTTGTTTCCTTCCAGAAATTAGCTGTGCACTCGGGCATGGATTATGCCATCATGACAGGAGGGGACGTGGCCCCCATGGGCAGGGAAGGGGTCACAGCCATGCACAAACTCTTCGACTGGGCCAACACCAGCAGGAGAGGGTAAGTTGAGCTTTTCTGGATCCTGAATTTGGGTTCTTTCCCCCCAAAAAAAACCTCACCACAACAATGTAGCTCAGCCTCCCCAGTCCTTACTGAGTGAGGTAACACTGAGCAAACACAGCATCTCCTCAAGTTTTCCTACTATGGCTGAATCCCTGTCAATTAGTAATATTTAAAAAGCTGGAAACCTTTGCTTTTCTGTTCTCTCAAACCCTTTTTTTACACCAGATCAGTCCTAACTTGATTGCCTGATCTCACCAACTCTCTCACCAGGAGAGAGTTCCTGCCCACTTGAAAGCTGGGCCAAGTTTCCTTCAGGGTGATTAATGTTCTGGCAGTAATTAGAAGATTTAGCACCAATCGAGTGTTCACTCTCTGATATTATGTTCCCTGTTGCAACTGCTCAGATTTTAAGCACTGATGGTGTTTAGATCCAGCTTCTTGTTTACTTTGGAGTCTCAAGCAGAAGGAGTGAATTGTAAGAAATAAAAGAGGATAGGGAGGAGACAGATGCTGAGGGCATTGACATCAGGTGTAAAAATCACAAACTCTTGTGCTTTTTTAGTCACCTTTAAAAGCAAATTTTTGTCTGCAGAGAAGCCTCAGATTGAGGCTGAATCTTGGCTCCCTGATTTTGTAGGAATATGTAGTTAATTTGCTCATAACAATATAAATGGATTTTTTTCAGTGCAGAGAGGAGTTTTTTTTAATCCAGCCAGGATGTTAAAATTCAGTATTGAACTTTCAGGGGGTGTCGCTTTGGGTTTTGTGCTGGTTTGATCTCAGATCTGTAAATGTGGCTGCCTGGTGATTTATGTGTTCTCTGATTGCTTGAGATGGACATTATCTTGCAGTGTCTGTTTCAATCCTGGCTTCATTCATCACCTCAATGTTTCTATTTCCCCTTACAAACAAAAAAAAAAGGCAGATAAATGTCCTAAGGATTTAAATTTCTTAGGCTTCTCCTACCCTGAACTATAGAAGGGAAGGTGTTAGAATTTAAGCGAGCTTAGAATTTAAGTGAGAAGCTGGAAGAGATGTGAGGACACTCAGCTGGAGGCTTCCAGGAAGGAATTCTTTTCCAGCCCTGCCTGGGTCTGAATTTCTCTGCCCTGATAAAAATTTCTGTGCATTTCAACTTCAGACACTTCCTAACCAAAGCTTACATCTGTCCATATCCAATATTCTCACCTCCAGTAGCACTGAAGTGTTTAAGCAGATTTAATTCTGAATATCCACCAGTGTCAGCTGTTTGTGTTGCCTTTATTCGCTGAAATTGTGATAACAGACACTTCTCTGCAGAGAATATTTGAGAGAAGCTGGGGCTGGCTGGAAGATGTTAATAGGCCTGGAAGAAAGCTGGGTTTGAAGCTAGGCAAGGAGGTAATACAAGCTGTGACAGCTTTATGAGCAACCTGGTTTTGTTATTGATAAACATCTTTACAGGCTCAGTCTCTTGGGAACAGCACTGCCCTTGGGTTAGAAGTGAATTTATTTTGGTGAATAATTCATGGACTTTATTAATTCACTTCTCCACAGGTAGTAAAACCATTACATTCGTGCTGCTGTGGTTTTGGAAAAGAAAAACCTCACGAAATAACAAAGCAGGCTGAGGAGAGGACTCTGGTTTGGGCATAAGGAAGAAAAATGGCAGGGAGGTGTCACTGTCACCAAGATTTCTGTATGGTGCCCTTGCACACGTCTCTCTAAAGAGGAGGGAATGCTAAAATAGCCCCTCTCAGACTTCAGCAGGTCTAAATTTCTAAATCTAAACATCCTCTGCAGCTTGGCAGTAACATCCAGCACTGCCAGCCACAAACTTCCAACGGTGCCTGTGAGAACTCCCGTCCAGATTTACAAATCCAGAGGAGTTTAAGGTGACGTGCCTTAGCCTGGCTTCAATCTGCTTCTGAGCAGCAGGGAACGAAACTCCAGAGGCCTGGGGGCAGATTGGGGGCCCGAGGTGTCTGGAGTGAATCCATTTCTCAGCTGCTGGCCTGGGCCGGCTGCACGCCACGGCCCAGCCTCGCTGAGAAACGCTGCCTGAGGAAATGAGTTGGCTCGTGCAATCCTGGGGGTGTTGCCAGCTTTTGTGGCAGTGGGGCAGGAGGCTCCTGGAGCCGGCCGAGCCTCGTTTCCCTGTGTGCTGTCACTGTGTGGTGCTTTGCTTTTGCAGCCTCCTGCTGTTCGTGGACGAAGCGGACGCGTTCCTGAGGAAAAGGGCAACAGTAAGTGCCTGCTGTGTGTCTGTTCCTGCTCGAGCTGCAGTGCCAGCCAGCAGCCTCCTGCACTCGGGTTGTCTGGCTGCAGTGGGCAGGAGAGGGAAGCTGGCAGATGCCTCGGTGCTCACCTGGTGCCGAGACGAGAAATCGGCGTTTCGAAATACGGAATGAGCGTCTCGAGACTGAGAATTCCTCCCTGCACGAGATGGGGGTTTGCAGCAGGAAAGTCGGAAGGGAGGAGCCATAAATTGAAGGTTGTTCATGCTGCTGCCCTGCAGGGTTTGGAGTTTGTCCCCACAGATATTTATCTTTGAAGGTTTTCATCACAAAACCGCTTTTTGCTGCGTTAACGACGTCACAGCAGCATCTTCCCCCTGTACAAATAATTTGTGGGTCCAAAGCCAGTCACCACATTCAGTACATTCAATCTGGACCTGCTACTGGAACCTCAGTGGTGTGTTTAAAGAGCTCTCCAGAAGGTTGCTTTGAGTGCGTGAATCCTTTGCTGTGGCCTATTCTCCTGTCAGTACCACACTGGGCTTCCCAGCTGAAACAGTGTTCAGCAGGGAAAGCCACCTGGGCCAGTGGCCAGAGCCTTGGGTTTGAAACCAAGCCCATCACTGGATGAGTGTGGATAAATCTGTAGTCTCTCTCCTGGAAGCTTTAGTTCCTAACCTTTTTCTTGGGTATATAAATTGATTTTTTTTTCCCCCCCAAGGTGTTACAGTGCTTTGGGTTCTGCTGTAATGCAAGTGCTTGACAGAATAACAGAATTCCCTTTGTCCATAATGCTGCTTAAAGCTGTGACCTGTCTGCAGCTGATCCTCGTTTGGATTTCTTCTTTGCAGGAGAAAATCAGTGAAGATCTCAGAGCAACTCTAAATGCATTTCTGCACAGAACAGGGCAGCACAGCAACAAGTGAGTATCCAGTTTCAGCAGCTGATATTTCCCTGGGTTGAGGAAAGTCTTTCAAGGGTCTCTGGTGTACAAATGGAAGTTGGAAATGATCTGTGCTGCTGAGGGCTTGAAAAAAATCTGCAGAGAATTCCCCTTTTCAGTTTATGTGCTGAATGTAGCTTGATCCTCCTTCAGCTTTTCCTGGCACTTGGAAATCAGAACAGTCGGAAATTTTTTTTCCTGAAACCGGGGTGGTATTTGGACATCTGGAGTGTCTTGCTGTTTATATTTTCTTTCCTGCTAAGTTACTGTTTATACAAGGAATATTGGGCCCAGGAAAATCACTACCACAGAAGAGAACTCAAGAGTTCCTCCTGGCCGGGTGCTTGATGTTCCCTGGAAAAACACTTCAGTGGTGCTTGTTGGAGCTGCTGTTCCTCCCCAGTGACCTCTTCCCATCTTGTGCTTGTGTGGGCAGGAGCTTTGAGGCAGATGAGTTTCCATCTGACTCCATCTCTTTCCGTGTGGGATCCCAGAGCTGTTCCCTCCTGGCTGAGCCCACGAAGGCAGGGCTGAGGTGACAGAGGGAACGTCCCTGTTCAGCCTCAGCCATTTCCTGGCTATCACAATAGAGAGGTGACCTTTCCTCCACCTGTCTCAAATAATATTTGGTTTTTTGGTGCAAACTTCACTTGGTTGTTAAAACTTCTCCTTTCACAATGGAGCCAACAAGAAAAGTTGCCTCTGGCTTTATGTGGGAAGGGGAGGACTTTCCATAATAACCTCATGACATGGAAATAAATATCCTGGAAGGTCACTGTTCCAGGACTTTTTCTGTCCTTGGGGTCTCTTGAACTTGTCAGAACCAGTGCAGCTCTGACTGATCATTGCTTGTGTGTAGCTTTTCTGTCACAGAGGTGCCTGGAAAGAGGTGTTTTTCCAAAATAAATAAATTGCCAGAAAGCAAGGTGTTGAGCCTGCAAGAACCTTGGTTTTTCCCTTTGGGAGGACAGCAAATCTCTCCTGAAACGATGCACGGAGTTGCTCTGTAAAGCTGTGTTGAGTGTAATTGTTATTATTAAATGATATTTGCGAGAATAAACACAATACATATTTGAACTGCAAACCGGGGACGGGCAGGGGGATGATTCTTTCTTTCCCCTGCTGTTAAATCACCTTGGAAGAGCTCTGGGGGTGTTTTTTGGGTGCTGGGGATGCTCTGCCTCCCCTCAGAACAGCTGAGCTCTCATTTGCGATGAGCTCTCACGTTGAATTCAGCCCTGATTTCAACCGTGAGCCATTCGAGGACACTGAGCCTGCCCTGGTGATTCATGCCCTGCTTTTTCACTTCTGAGCAGCCTTATTGCTGCTCTGGGCAAGGAGGAGTCCTGCATCCGTGAGTGGGAGCTCACTGGAATCGGGGTAATGGGGCATGTAAACGGGGCTGGTTTGGGGAGACCCTGAGGAGAGCTCTTCCTTCAGCAGGGAATTGTCACCAGCACAGCCCAGGGTTGGGAATTGCTGCCTTTAAACTTCCCAAAATCACCTTGTAGGATAGCTGGCTGGCTGAATATCAGCCTCATGTCAGTCCTTAATCCAGGCTTGTGTTTCTGCAAGTCCCTGTTGGTAGAGAAGCCACACTCTTGTCTTGGCCAAGTTATCTCCCAAAATGACAGCAGAGAACACGGCCTCTTTGTAGCCAATGATCCAACCAGGCAGCAAGGACATCAATATTCCAATAGCTGTGCTTAAAAGCCCATTTCAAATTATTAGGCACTATTAAACTGGTGACATCAATTAAAGCATTAAAGTATTGGCACGGGGAAGAAGCATCATTACAAAGCAATAAAAAAAAAAAAGGATTTCCAGCTCCAAAATGCAGCAGCACATCAGCTTGGTCTGCTCACATCAGACTCTTCTAAATAGCCCAAAACACACATTTTTTAGTGTGGTGCTTGAGGTGCTGTTAAAGCTGTTCCTAAGGAATCCAGGTTTTTTTTCAGGTGATGAAACATCTTTGATCCCAACCGCGGCAGCTCCCGACGTTCAGACGAGTTCATTGATTTTTATTTTTACAGCTTTGTCAGTCTTTTTATTTTTTTTCCTCCTGATTCCAGGTTTATGCTTGTTTTAGCAAGCAACCAACCTGAGCAATTTGACTGGGCCATCAACGACAGGATAGATGAGATGGTCAACTTTGACCTGCCCCAGCTGGAGGAGCGCGAGCGGCTCGTCAGGATGTATTTCGACCGGCACGTCCTGAAGCCAGCCACGGAGGGCAAACAGTGAGTACCCCTCACACCTCTCCCACCTTGGAGAATTCCCTTTCTTTTAGTGTTTTTCCTCACCCCCTTTGCCGTGTGTTCTGTCTATAAACCCACCCTAAACAAGCAGCACAAGGGTTTTGAGGGACGCCTCTCGTCGTCTCGATGCGACGCCATCCCGCATTTCTGTGCCGTGCTTTGTTGTGCCTTTAAAACTCAGGAGGCAGTCGTGCAAGCAGGAAACTGTAGGAACTCTGTGCTGTGGCTACATGTCAACCAAAAGGTCGTTCTGCCTTCCAGGAGGTTGAAGCTGGCCCAGTTTGATTATGGCAAGAAGTGCTCCGAGATCGCCAGGCTGACTGAGGGCATGTCCGGCCGGGAGATCTCCCAGCTTGCTGTGGCCTGGCAGGTGAGTGGGGCTTTCCTCCTTCCTTCCCCTTCCCTTTCTGGAAGGTTTGAGGGTTTGATTTTGAAGTCTCAGATCATCTCTCCCCCTGTGGAAGTTTCATTTGTGTGGTAGCAGAACGCTGCTGGCTCTGGGGTGGGTGTTGGAGTATCAGCATAATTCCTCCTCCCGTAAATAGGAACAGTTTTGATAATCCCTGATGGGAAATCCCCGATGGAATTTAAGTAAAGCAGGTGAGTTTGGAGTAAATTTGGGCAGTCCATGCTGGCCACACTCGTGGTCCAGCTCAAGAAGCTCAGCAGAGGAGATGCCTGATGTTGTTGCCCTCATTAGGGCACTAAACCATCCTCCTTCCCTCCTTTGTTCTAAACACTTTTAGTGCAACTTAAGCTGTTAAAGAAACAAAACTAACTGGAAATGGAGCTGAAAAAAAAATAGATATTTCTTCCATATATAAAAATAAGAAATGCAGTCACTTGGAGTACAATTATTCACATGCTTAGCAAGCTTTGGTGGTTTTTTTATAAAATCAGGTTTTCACCTTGTTTTGTCACAGCTGCCAGTCTCTTACTGGATTGTGTATTTTCATAAAATAACCTAGAAATATCAATTGAAGGAATGTGCTCCACCTTGTGTGTTGTGTAACCTACTCATGTCAGCCTCCTTCCCGGGGTTGTACAAACAAAGTGGCTTTTTGTTTAGGTCTTGAATTTTTAATTTAGTTTAGCAGCTCACAAACATCTTACAAAGTTTGTGCGTTTCATTCCTCCTACTCCTGGTTTTCCACCTTTTAAGGGACAGAAATATTTATCTTTTCTAATCTAAATTCATTTTAACTGCAGTAGCCACAAGCTGAGGTCCAGTTTGAGTGCTGTTAGTTTTTATTTTATTCTCTGGTAGCACACAGCTGGTTAATCTCCCTGTGTAATTTTTGTGATACTGAATCATATTTCAAAACGCGTGCTGTCATCTGCCCCACGTACGTGAAAGGCTTTGCTGCCAACTATTTCCTGTAATAAAAACTTGTGATAGATGATCCTTTGCTTTTTATCACCCCTTATCAGCAAGTTTGTCATTACTCCCCAGGAATGACCTCAGCTTTTATCATTTATCCTTTTAAGTGCTGGTGAAGGAAGGGAAAGGTGGGGGTGACTAATTCCCTGGCAGCTTTTTAAAATGTACCTCGTGGTGCCTGCACTGTGAACAAGGTTTGATGTAAACCTGCAGCAGGACGTTGTGCTGGTGAAACCCTCAGAGGGCTTAAAAAAAACAGTGCAGGAGAGGGTGGGCAGAAATACCTGACTTGGTTTGGTGTAGTGAGAGACTTCATCCGTGACAAAAATCAAAGTTAAAATCAAAGGGACCTCATTTCTTGTTGGTCAGGGAGGGGAGTGTGACGTGCAGGGGTCAGTGTCCAGCCCAGGGACTGGACACGTGGACGTGGGGGCGTCCAGGGTGGGATGAGAATTGCTTGGGCCCTGCCCTGAGGGCTGCCTGCCGGAGCTGTTGGTGCTCTGTGGGTTCTTTTTTTGCCACTGGGTCGAGGAATTCGGAGCTGTGACCGACTGGAGCTGCTGTTTCTGCCAGCCCTGGCCCCTGGCCTTGGCAGGATGTGCCCCCCTGCCTTTGGGTTTGCTGTGTGAAGCCCCTCAGCGGCTCTGGGGAACAGCCCCTCTCCAGGCAGGAGTTTTTCACTCAGCCCCAGTGATCTCCTGGCTGCTGTTGGTGTTTTGGGCCCTGGGTCAGCACTGAGGACTCGCTGGAGGTGCCTTTGTGGCTGCTCCGGCGCTCTGGACTATCAGGGAAGGTTTGAGGCTGCAGCTGAGGAGCCTTTCTGGCACTGTTTTCCTGCCTCAAATTCCTGCTCTCCTTCCCGTGGTGCTGGTGCACCCCTGTGGATGGCTGTGCTCCGAACTGGGTCAGGGAGCTGAGCAGAGTTAAAAATAGCTTGGCAACACGAGTTAACTGCATAGCTACAGTGTTCAGGGTAGGTAGGGGCTGGAGGAACCAGGAACTGACTCCAAAAAATCCTGACCAGGCTTCCCTCAGCTGGATGCAGCAGCCGCAGGGTGCTCACGTACCACAGACACTCTGTATCTCTTCTGGCTGGTGTCAATGTATCATTTTTGGTCTTTTAATTGCCTTTTAATTCAGAGTGCTGCCTGCCAAAGGCAGGAAATAATCTGATGGCAGAATATCCCAACATGGGGAAAAAACCCCCAAGGATCATCCGAGTCCGGCTCTGGGCCCTGCGGGGGTCAGACCCCATAATCGCCCCCTGTGCTGGTGTGAGCAGCCCCTTCCTGAATTTTAATCCTGGACACAGGAAGGTGGTTTTGCCTGAGGGAGTTTGGAGCCTCTGGGATGCTCAGCAGCTCTGCTTGGCCAGCTTGGGATCATCTTTCCTCCCTAGAGATGGTTTGGGGAAAGGGCAAATTCTGAAGCTTTAGGAGGTGAAAGCATCCCAGGCCTCAGCTCTTCCCAGGAGTAACCTGGGACAGCAGCAGTGGCTCCTCTGTCCTTGCAGTCAGTTCCCAGGAGGATGCTTTGGGATTCTTCTGCCAATAATGCCTTTAAAACCCCACCTTAGCTAAACTGAGCCGTGGCTGCAGCTTTCGGAGGCTTAATTCCACCATAAGCTGGGCTTGGGGTGGATTGGCTGTCAGTTACGTGAAGTTCCAGCCCTCTGCTGTTTCAGTCTGGCTCAGTCTGTCCTGAATTTACCAGCAAAAAAAAAAAAAAGGTGCAGAAAAGCAAAGAGTGTAACCTCTAGCACTGGGAAAAATATTGCTGTCTGGCACAGCTAATGGTGTGCGTGCTAGAAATCCATTTTAATCTCTTCTGCAGGAGACTGAGCATTCCCTTTTGTCCTTGTGCTTTTTCCATTGCCCCTTTATGGCTCCAGCATGGACTCGACGCATTTTCACCTTAAAAATTCCCTCCAGCTCTGTTTACAGTCGTGTGCAGACTTCCCAGCGCTGTGCTCAAACCTGCTGATGTGCTTTAGATAAAATGTCAAAACCAAAAAGCAACCTTTCACTATTCCAAGCTGTAATCTTGGAAAATTGTTTTGGCAGCACTTCAGGAGAATTCCCAGGAGTTTTATGTCCCAGTGTGAGCTTCCTTGTCATTTCCTTGCCTTTTATGCCACTGACATAAATGCCTTTTTTTGCTCCCTGAACCTTGTTTATATTTTAAAAATAGCTGTTGTATTTTTGGTTTTGTTTTTTTTTTTCATCAGGCTATTTTCATTATCAGTGGGATTCAGAGGATACAGATGAGTCTGGCCAGGTTAAAACAAGCCACGAATCTTGGCTGAAATGAAACATGAGGTCATCTGGGCTGGACTTGTCATCTGTTCCATGCTTCTACATCCCCACCAAACGTTTTATTTCTTAACTGGGTTTGAGGGATAAAACAGGAATTGCTGCACTGGAGAAAATGGGTTAAAATCTGTCCGTGCAGGAGGCAGAGGTATGAATATAAATGAAGCTTGGTACCATTTTTGTGTGTGTGCAAGCTACTCCCAGAAGGGGCAGCTGCTTCTCCCATTTGCTTTCTTGACAGCGAGGGCCTAAGGCTTTCTAAAAATAGAAAGTCATTGAGAAAATCAACAGAGCGTGAACTGCACAGCTTTGCAGGAGGTTCCACACTGGGCTGGATGGGCTGGGCAGGGGCAGGGAGGAGGGGAGGCCAGGCATCCTTCGTCTCTCTGCTCTGGAAGCACAAAAACGCAGCCCAGGAAAGCACTTTGGCCGTGCTGAAACAGCAGGGCTGGGCTGAGAGTCCTGCAATTAAAAAAAAAATGTAAAAAGGGGGCGAGTCGGGTCTGGGCAAAACCTTTCCACTGTGGCCCTTTGGCAGAGAGGACAGGAGGGGGCGGGAGAGGTGCTGTGGGAATATTTAGCAGCTCCAAATATTTGGGAATATTTGGAAGCAGCGCCTCTCTCCTGGTGCTTGTGCGAGTGGCAGCCGCGGTGCCGAGGGTCCTGCTCGGGCAGCCGGAGCAGCACCAGTGCCTTTGTGCACAGAGAATTCTCCATGTACAGCCCTGCTCCTCGCTGCACCCCCTCCCTGAGAGGGGTGTTTACTCCTGGTTTGAAGCAGGAGCATCAGCCTGGCTTGTCAGTGCTGCCTGGAGGAAGGGTTGCAGCGGGTTTGCACAGGGGAAGGATCGGATGCTGCTTGCAGGAGAAACCAGCACCTGCCAGCTCTGGGGGTTGTGTGCTGAGACCTTTCGTCATCTAACCAGCTCCACCCCCCCCCCAAAAAAAAAAGGGCTGGAAAGTAGGTTAGAGGAGCCTGAAAATCAGCCTGGGTAACCTTTTGCTCGTTTCTGGAAATAATTATTCCCCCTGCGGTGAGGTAGCACTGATCTAACAGGCAGCTGTAACCCACAGCACGGTGGTGGTGGCAGTGCAACAGCTCGTCCTGGGCTTTGTCTTCTGCCCCGTGGGCAGTGGGGGTGTAAAAGGGTCACGCCTGAGTTTGTTTCTGTGGTGCTTTTGCTGGCAGACTCGTTTCTTGCTGTAACTGATGTTTTGCACCATCAATAATTGATGGAGCCTCAGAATCACGCCGCAGTGAAATCCCAGTTAACATTCCTCCCTGGGACGGGAGGCAGAAGGGTTGGCAGGGGCTAAGCCAGGCTGTGGCTGCTCTGTGGGTG
>VYZQ01002624.1:0-31595 GCA_013400655.1 Mystacornis crossleyi | reverse complement strand
GAGATAAGCGTTAGCCTCGGCAGCTGACGCACAAGCGGAGCAAGGGTCGGGGGAAGGGAGGGCAGATGTGAGGGGGCAGGTCCAGGATGCTGCCAGGGCTCGGGATCTGCTCCTTTGGTCACACAGCCGAGTTTCAGAGCACCTCCAAATAACGCAGAGGAATTGATGTCTTCCAGGCATTTGCAGAGAGAGGTACCTGCCCAGAGCTCCAGCAGGGCTGGGCAGTTCTTCTCAGAACAGCACCTGAAAGGTTCAGAGAAAAGACCCAAAAGCAGTAGTTGTTTATACATTTATTGACAGTCCTGTTGCTCTTGTCCAAAAACATTTTTAAAAAGGTGGGGGCGTGGGGGGGAAGGACTTCGGTTTTAATTAACTCTGTGCACAGTCTGTTACCAGCTGAGCTCAGACATTTTACTGTGCCCTCCTTCCTGAAGCTCTACTAAATTCTTCCTTCCCCGAGGGCCACTGTTATCAGCCAGTATAAAAGCATTTAAAATATCTTAAAATCACTGACTTTGTGCAGTTCTTCTGTCTCTCAGGTTGTCACTTGGTGAGGTTTCAGCAAGGTCTGCAGCTGCCTGGGGATGGAACAACATCTGCAGGAGCAGACTCCTCCACACTGCTGGAATGCTGCAGTGGAGATGTTGCTCTGAGCTGTGACTGAGTTTCTGTCCTCGGTGGCTGGATACCCTTGATGAGGTTCCTTCCACTCCTGTAGCTTTGATAATTCCAAATTCAACACCAGAGGGATTAAAAAAAAAAAAATTCACAAACAAAGCCAGCATGGCAGACAGGGACACCACTAACACAGTCACTCCTGCAGGAAAAATGGGGAAAAATGTTCCACATGTGGCTGAAAGTAGCCTTTCCTTCTGATCCTTCCAAAAAGACAGGATATAGAAATACACACTTCTTTTCAGAGTGGAGAGAGATGGCAGGGGTTGTTGTACAGTAATGCTTACAGCCAGCCTGGGGGCTTTTCTATCTCTTCTTGTAGAAGTGATTTTTAAAAAAAATCTGTTGTAGAAGTACTTGCATAGACTTACCCCAGCTATGGAACTGGAACAAAGACTGCTGGAAACCTTTTAGCAAAGCAAAGGGAATCTTTAGTAATATTTCTTCTTGCTGTAGATGCAGCCTGTGACCCACTACGTTGCTGTGAAACTTGTTTGTTTTCTATACATCTGGTTCTGTTTAACATTTGGGCAAATATCCAGCTCACAACTTTATACAATTGCTAAAACTTGCTGATCTCGCCCTGCTGCCACCTCTGCTGTTGCAGTGTATGGCCTGGCCTGAACAAGCTTTCATTTGACTTTATGGGCATAATTAGTGATTTTTCTTTATTTATAGGTCTAGCTTTTGCTATTCCTATTACGTAAAAAATTAGTATCCTGTGGAGAAATATAGCTTTTGTAAGTCTCAGTGGAGGCAACTGTGACTGCTTTTGTATTTTTCAACTTCCAAAATTCACTAGCAGTTTCTGAGATTATAGGAAAGAATAAAGCCTACCTTTTCCTTAGCGCTCTCTCCATTGGTTTGGCCCCAGAGCACCTGGTTAGGAACAAAGGTAGTCCCTAATTTTGGAGAAGTTTGCACTCTCTGTCCAGAGATCAGCAGATGTATTTGGAAATAAAAATGCTATTAAATTATGTGTCCCGTCATGAAGGCAGTGCTGAATCAAGTTCAGGACATTTTGCCTTCTCCTGCAGTCAAGAAGTTGCTGCTTTCTTCATCACTTTTGGCTGCAAAGCTATGACTGCCTTCCTCTCTTACAGCCAGCCTGTCTGTACAGGTCATACCTGGCTAACACTGGGTCTAGGAAAAGGCTGAGTTTAGGGAGGCTTTTTGCCTGTGGTGATTTCCCAGCTGTTCCAATCCAGACAGCTGCCCACGTGCAAATTTTTTTTTAGATGAGCTTGGAATTTGTGTGACCCATGTTCAAGAGGGGGAGGTAATTTTAAACTCCTCTGGAATCTAATAAACAGAATTCTTCCTTTTGGCTCCACCTTTGCAACTCACCCATGAAAAGGTAAAAGTGGACATTTCTGCTGTGCTTAGGAACACTGTGACTCCTGAGTACAGAGAAAGGAAATACGAGCCAGTATTTTTATCCAAGGAAAGAAGATGTTGACAGCATGTTTACAACTTGTTGTTGTGAAGGACTTACCAGAATGCAAGGAAATAGAAATCTGGATTTACATGGGCATCAGCCAGCAGGTCTTCCTTTAGCAGGGACACTTCTGCAGTGCAGTAGATGTTGGAGGCAAGGGCAAGGATGGCTCCTGAATGAAGGTAGAAACCAGTGAAACTCCAGTCCAACTTCCTGCCCTCTCCTCAGGCTGTCATTTTGCACAGGAAAGGCTGGATTGGCTTCAAAAGGCCTTTGGTTAGATTTGAAGAACCTGAGCTTTTTAGATGTTTTGTCACAAGCTGTACATATGAGACTTTACTGGCCAAACCTTTTGTATTTGTGCTGTGGCAATTCTGGGCTTGTGCTGTGTCACGTGCCACACACGTCCCAGTTTTACTGTGTTGGCTCTGCTGTGCTCCAGCACTTCCCTGCTCTGCGAGGATTAAGGCTAAAATAAACAGGGTGAATAATGGGTGGGGAGGACACAGAGCCACAGCAAGGCCAGAAAGGGGTTTGTGTGCTGGAGCCTGGTCTGTGCAGCCTCTTCAGGGTAGGACAGGTTAGACTGAGTCTAACCAGGCACAGACTGGGGTTCTTCTGCCTTGTTGCCTCTGTAGCCAGTGCTGGCCTAGGCTGCCAAATACAGACGTGAAAGTCAAGGGGGAACTCGCCCCCAGTGCAGCAAATGGAGCCAGTTCCAGGCACTCCTGAAACATTTCTTTCTCAGTTTTACTGTCTTTGTAACTTCCTGGATTATGGATGCAATGCCAAAGAGGATTCATGTGACTTGGCAAGGACACAGGAGTTATTCACGAGATGGGACTGATCTGATGGACCTCACGTGGGAAGTGAGGAGCAGAGAGCACCTTCGGTGTCAGGGAAAAAAAATGGGGGCTGGTATTAAATACAATCCCTTTGAATCATCTCAGGCCTTAACTTTCTAATATTTCTAATAACGAGGACTAACATCGCAGTCTTGGAGCTTGCAAAAGGCTAAGAAACCTTTTCTAACAGCCGGCAGCAACCAATGTACAGACCAGACACCAACTGTTGCCAAAAAATGGGAAGGATGCGTCTGGGTCCACTCCCTGAACTAACTGGACTTCTGCATTTTCACTGAATTACTGTCTTGCCAGCTGCTACGTGGGGAAAAGTGACTGCATATGCCTGAGGTGCCCAGCCTTTCCTTGTGTCTTTATGGAAGCATCGTGCCTCAGAAAATTGGATTTCACACATAGTAAAGGTAAGAGCTCACCTGATTCCCCAGAAGAGGTTCACATTAGCTTTTTTATCTTGAGAAATACATATACATTTATGTCTATGAAATACAAACACAGGTCTGATTAATGCAGCTCTGGCTCCTCTAGAGACTCGGCTGTTCTGCCTGAGAAACACCAACTTCCGCACCCTCTCTTGCTTTGATTTAGGTGAAAATATATCCTCCACTCCTGTACCAGCCCATAGAACCCAGTTCCATGGGCATAATGAGAAGAGTGAGGTATATTTCAGTCTCTCAGAAATGGGAAAACAAAGCATCTCAGCTTATGGAACCTGAACTGAAGTAACCCTGAACTTTTTTTTTTATAATCCCTGTTAGTTCTTGTGTTCTTCTGCATTCACAACTGACCACTTAAGACAGACCTTGAAATAACTCTTTTCTCTACATGAAGCACTCATGAGATATACAGCCTCCAGATATTCCCAGTCCCTTTATTTAGTTGCTCAGTACCTTCACAAAAACAGCAATTGCTTATGAATCTGGGTTTCACCCAACATGGGCCAGGCAGTTTATTACTTTAAAACCTTACCTTAAATGAAATATCTCTGGTTTACATAGTTCATTGTTACTTAGGCGTGTTCATGTGGTCTCTCATTGTGTTAAATCAGTGCAAAAGGAAGTGTGTGAAGCAGAGCGTTTCCAGAGTGTTTTTGCCTGATTCCAATTTATAAAGATGTGATTTAAATTCAGGCCTCCTATAATTGATTTCTCCAGAGATGATAGAGGAGATAGGAATGCTAACATGTGCTGCTGCTCAACTGGGCTCAAGGTTTCCAGTTCTTCCTGTCTCTCTGCTATGGATTTCCCATGCCAAATACCCATCTTTAGTGTTGGCACAAAAGCAAATCTGCGGTTTATCTCCATGCAAACTAGAGAAAAGCTCAGCTACTTGCACTCATGGCTGTTATTGACTGTAGATTCATGGCACTGTCAGAAACATTTCTGTGCTCAGGCAGGATTACTTGCTCAGATTGATTCCTTAGACTGAGGTCAGACCTGTCTTCAGCTCAATATTGATATTTGCTGTAAGTATGCTAAAAAGTGTGGAAATAAAGGTGGATGCATCCCGTGTTGTTACCTCCTTTCAGCTGATGGACCTGGGCTACTCCCAACAGCAAATTCTTGTAGTAAATATGGCTGTTGTTGTTTGGGAGGGTTAATGCTGTGTTGTGATAGCATTTGTCCAGCAGAGTCCATCCAGCAGGGATCCTTTTGCAAACTATGAAAATGTTGTTACTGAAGGCTTCTTCCAACCAAGGCTCGTGTGGAGTTTATGATGCAGCAATGAGCTGGCCTGTTGTTTTCCTAAGCTGATTATTCAGAAGTATCAGTATTGTTTGTACCCAGAATTTCTCCAAATGCATTTGAAGAAGTTGGTTGCCTTTCTTCAGCAGAAAGCACAACATTTAGCACAAGGGATTTAGGGGAACCATGAGGTGAAATTGCTCTGAACTAGCACTGGGAGCTTCTTCATATGTTTGCTCTCTGAGAAAACATATTTACAAGGAAAGCCTTGCCCTCCAGAAGTCAGCTCCCAAAGAGGAGGGCTCCAGGCAGAGGTGGGCCATGACTTTGCTCAGGAAGCAGGTCTGTGCTCACCACGCTGAACGTCACTGGAGAGAAGGGACAAGGAGGCGAGGCTCACAGGCTGGATTTAGAGGGTGACAACAGCTTCTAACCTTGCTCTGCCATTTCCAGTTGTCACTAAGTTGTGCTGCTGGGAATTGAGAGCCATTTCCACTGCAGGGACATTTTTGGGTGGATGATGTACGGAGTAAGGAGTGAGTACTCACTGAGGTACAACTGATACAGTGATTGCTGGTAAAGAGTGGGAGTCACCTCTGTTATTCCGTGACTTGTGTGTAGAGACATCTGTCAGAGAAATGATGCAGACTTTCCAACTTTCCAATGGAACCTGTGGGCAAACTGGGTACTGGTTTGCCTCTGATCAGCTCCATCTTCAAGTGTGCAGCAGGGGAGTTACCTCAGTGTGTTTCATCACTTGGGCAGCCCAGAGAAGTGTGCTAGTAGAGCTGCAGGATTTTGTCGGGAGTTTAACAGTCATTGTTATGCAGTTCAGATTCGATGGGTTATTTAATGGTACAGAAGCTTCACAGGGTGAAGCTGAGGACTCATTTTTTCTCTTCTGGAAGATGCTTAAGAGGTTTGCTGACTGTGCACCTTGATGAGGAGTTCAAGCTAGATCAACCCCCACAGATTTTCTTATAGTAAGTACAGTTGAAAAGTCTCCAGTTTTGGGTTTTTGCAGTTTGGCAAAATCATATTCCATGGTATTTAAGGCTGTTTTGAACAAAGTTTCTGCGAACAGCAGCACACAAACCACTTGGGTGACTCAAATCAACAGCTTGTTGAGAGTCAACAGCAAGATGAGCTGCAACCACTCCTTGATTAAAGGGGAGAAAACATGATAGCCTTAATGATTCATATTATAGAGGGCAACTTTTGGGTCAAGTGTGCAAGGAGAAGAAATATTGATGTTGCCTCACTGGCATGGCTTAGTGTTAATAGGGTGTCGGCATTTAGTTTATGCCAAATATTTTATAGATGTCAGATGACAAATGACAGTGGGAGCAGACAGGGGAGGGGACAAGTAGAAGGCTTAGGAGGGTAAGAATCCCTCTTTCCCAGGCTGCAGCTGATGCCAGACATTCAAAAACTGCTTTTAACAGATCAAGCAAGGAAGAGTCACAGCTGATGTTTGTTATTTAAAATTTTATTTGCCTCTAATTTATTCTCATAAAACCACTCTAATCTATTTGGTTTTAATATTCAGACAGTACAGACTTCTGATATTATCACGAGGGATATTAGAGAAGCAGTACAAACCAAGCTACCTTAGCACGTAACCAAGCACAGGTGGAACTAAGCCCACCCACACTTGAAAAAACTAATTAACCTGCTTTCTTAGGCTTTCTAGTTAAAATGCAATACTCAGTTAATGGTTATAGTCACCAAACCATATAAATAAAATCTAACATGGTAAAACGGGAACAGCTGAATGTGCAAGAGTCAAAGTAAAAATATATAAGTTGGTATTTTGCTAATTAGAGCAATCACCAGTTAACTGCATCTATGTTGTAACTGTGTCATAGCTGTGAGGTTTTCCTCTTCATTTCCAGTTAAAGTTCATCACTTTCATACAGTCCAGACTGCTCAGCCAAACGCTGAAACTCCCCTTCTGGTGAGAAAGCTTGTTTCACATCCAGTCCTCTTCCATTAAGTGCCAAGTACTTGCTAAAGGTTGGTCGAACTCGTAACTGCTTTGGGGCTGGAAGTGGTTTATTTGCATGTGCTGGAAGAGAGAGAAAAATCCTCTTTCAGTGCCTTCCCAGAGGGTAGAAAGACCCATGGCAGAGCAACCCCATTGCTTTTTAGCTGCAATATAAACCAGCAAACCCTTGGGAAGCATTCAGCAGACAAACCCATATCTCAGACAGCAGAGATTTATATTCACCCTCCTGCTTGCTGTCAGGGAAATTGTAGTCTTTAAACAGTGCAAAGGACACACCACAGTATCCTGTTACTACACAAAAGAGCTTTTCCCAGGATAGTTAATTTTTGTTTAGGAAATAAATCCTCCCAGCAGGTTGAGCTTCATGAGGTTAATCTTGAGGGCCAGTTCTGAATACAAGTGCACTTTCTGTGGCACTGGGAGCTGGTACTTACTTGCAACCTCTAGCCTGGCGTGGCACGTGGCCACCCCTGCCCCGTTGACAGCAGACACGGTGTACCAGCCAGCATCCTTCTTGTTTGCATTATGGATCAGGAGGCAAATCCTTCCAGTATTGTCATGGAGCAAGCTGAAAAATGAAGGTGTTTTATGTCTAAGTGTTTTGAGGGGGCAGGAGAGAAATCAGAGTCAGTTTACATGCTGAGGAGCTGAGAAAGCCCCAGAACAATTCTTGCAGGGCACTGCAAACTGTTCAGACATGAGCACTGAATTTGTGTTAGAGCCACCAGTGACTCACACCTCGGCACCGCGCAGGTGTGTAGCCCCACGCTGCACATTTCAGTCCTGAAGCTGTGCTTCTCCATGGGCCCCTCTATTGCTGCTGGCATTCAGAGCATCTGGGCACAGCTCTCCCTCTGTGCCCTCGAATCTCAGCACCGTGCCTGGCCAGCACATGGACCTGTGCCCCCTGTGCCACACATGAGGGGCAGATCCAGCTTCCCAGCTTGCTGCTTTTAGAGACCAGCCTATTTACATTTGATTTAACAAATACTGGTTGTTGTTTTCTAACACACCAATGGCCAACTCATCAGTAGGATACCTTATTCGGTCTGTATTATATTGTACCATTTCGTTGTTTCTTTTCCAGTAAATCCGAGGTGTTGGGATGGCAGAGATCTGGCATTCGAGTCTGGCTGTGTCTCCTTCAAAAACCTTTTTGCTTTGTGGCTTGAAGATGAAAGTTGGAGGCATGTGATGTTCTTTTGCTAAATTAAAGAGGAGAGATAAGGAGTAGTTACTGGAACCGTGGAATGACTGTGTCATGCTTGTTTTTTTAAGATTTCAGGATGCTAAATTCAGGAGGACACGTGTCCCTTACTGCATCTCCTTAGCCTGCAGGTAATTCCTATGAGCATAAGGGTGTAGTAAACACAGTCCCCTTTAGAAGGAGAGTCAATAACATACATTATCAATCCTGGAAAATTAATGACATTAATTAAATTAAATTCTGGACATCTCACTATATCTAAATATCCTGAGAGAAGTGGTTTGAAGAAATATAGCATCCTAGATGTAGTTATTAAAATAGTCTTGGAAAAGGTAAGTTGGTTTTTATTGTTTGAGCCTGAATACATGGAGTGCTGCCTCTGCTTCTTACTCGCTTAATGTCCCAAACACAGGGAGGAAAACATTAGATTACTGAGACTTTCCCTGTGTGGCCAGGGAATTATCGGTGCTCTCAGCCTTACCAATCACTTCCACCTTTACTGTGAAAGACGCTTCTCCCGCACGGTTGACAGCCACACATTCGTATGTCCCTGCATCAGCTGATTTGACTGCTTCAAAAATAAACGAGTGGAATCCCTTTTCTGACACTATCATTTTATGGAACTGATCCTGATGAACCATCCTTCCATTCTGGTACCACATCACATCTGGGGTTGGGAGCCCACTAACCTGTGAGGGAGAGGAGAGCAGTGAAGAGTTAAACACTTTTAAGATAATCAGATCCCTCCAGTACTACATGGAGTTTGATGCTGATGGGTGATCAAACCATGATTCTACTGCAAACTGTTGCCTAGTTTTGAATATTAATATGATTTTGCTCATGGAGTGCAGTGAAAAGATGAGCTTTAGCTACAAGACAGTAGATGCTGTTCCTGCAACCCCCTGTTGTTCCCTTCTTGTAAGGTGGCTTTGATCAGGCCCAAGATACTCGTTGTGGGCTCAGCCTTTCATTCTCACAGCTATCGCTGCAGCAGTGCTCACACCCATGACTGATAATGGCTGTAAGTCAGCTGTCCTGCAGGCATGCTCCAGGTTCTCCATGGCACTCAGGAGTTTAGGTAACTTGAAGGAAGGTGGCTGAAGGTCATGTGTAAGTCTGGCCAGAGTTTAGTGAAGTAAAGAGAGTGAAAGTCTTTAGGAAAACCCAAGCCTGTGAGGGAGGGCAGGGTCCTTTCTTACCCAGGGCTGGTACAGCTGCCATGCAGTTTCAAGCCGTTCTCAAGTTTTGTTTGTATTTAGGGCATTTTCTTGCTTGTCTGCTCCAGCCAAGGGCAAAATTACCTCAGGAAGACTCATTAAAGGGAGGTGAGTCCTACACAGACCTCGCTGGACGTGTGTCCACTGAAGTAGTGGAGTCCCTGTGCAAAGCACAAGGTTCCCTGCCAAAAAGCCTTTGTTTCAGCAGGGTATTAATATTCACTCTTCCCAAGGAGGTCTAGAGACATTCTGTAGTGGTCTAGATTTACCACTCTTTAGCTTTAACCATATTCTTATGCAGCTAATTCCATGTACATTTTCCATGGGAAAAATTTAGCCATCTCCTATTTCTTGGTTTTCATAGCCTGGGGAGACCCTGAACCATCTGCCATTGGTGCTCTGGCTTATTAAAGTGCACAGGCACTGCAGAGACCTCTCTCCATGCCCCACACCCCAAGAGGGAATGGAATTGGAAGGGAGAGGTTGGCATTACTTTGAAGTCCAGCCTGCAGAAACGCCCCTCCTCAATCACTACATCTTCAGGCACTTGTGTGAAACGTGGCTGGAAAAACTTTTCCTGGATTGAGTCATGTCCACGATCGTCGCCTCTTGAGGATGGTCTGCTCCTGAAAAGGGGACAGGAGCAGTTAATTGTGTAAAAGCTACCATAGCACAAATGACATTGAATCTCTGATTGCAGCTGGAGTCCCTCAACACGTGTAGGAATCCAACACTACAGTTCTGGTTGGTTTTTCAGCTGTAAGTCATGACTTTTGATCAGCCACTTCTGTTGCTAAGTTGTTCAATTCAACACAGAAGCATGACCTTCATTAAGGCCTAATATCCAAAAGAATTGACAAGAGAAATGTAGGCTGTGTTTCATTTTCATCATTTATATTAATTTCAATATTTGTATTTCTTTGACTAGAAATTAATCTTCCAGAATACAAAGAATATTTTCCCAAGGTGCAAGGAGTTTTTAAACCTCTAGTGCTATGCTTAGAATCACTGGATTAAGATCATAGGCATTACTGCCCATCCACAAATGGTAGCATTTTAGTCAAAAGGGAATGAATTTAGTAATTACTACTTTAGCAAAAGTGATAAGTAGTGAAATTAAACCAACATTGTATAGAAATGTTTGAAATAAGATCTGGAAGAATAGAACACAAGCTTATGCTTTACCTTACGTGTGTTGTAGGAACCTGCAGCCTGATGTTTTCTGCAGTCTGGTGCTTGGGAAGAGAAAGAGGAGAGGTGAGTTCACTTAGAAAGATTTATCTGTAGACTGAATGAGAAGCTATTTTAAGTTCATATCCTGACTGCTGCTTAAAAAAAAAAAATCAACTTCAGAAGCCATTGGGACAGGAGCTAAAGGAACTTGCATGACGACCTGACACAGTCTGTTCACCAGAGGCTTTGCCATGGCAGAACGTTTCATTGCTGCCCAGGTGATGGGTGCAGCAGCTTTGTCTGGCACACAGAGCTGTCTGCCAGCCCATAACCTTCGTTAGAGAGGAGCAGGACTCCCGGCAATATCTAAACTGAGAGCTGAGTACAGAGTGTCCTTCCCCACAGCAGGAATAGAAGTGGAATCGCTGGCAAGAGCCTTGTATTGTGCCCACTTAAATATGGTACCAACAGCGATGGACACATGCTGAGCTGGAAAATACTTTTCTTTCTAGATCACAGCACCAACTAAGCTCGCTGACAACTCTGCAATCACATGACTAAATCTGCTAAAGTACCCAGGATTGATTCCTGTTAGGAGCTTGGATGTTTGGAAAATGCGACAGAGTTTAGTGCCAGCTACTTGTTTTAGCAATGGAGCCAGAGAGAGCAAACGCTGCATGGAAATTTCTGGAGTGTTTGCACTGAGCCATTCCAGTGTTTGGTTCTGTGCTCAGCAGCCCAGCCCTGTGGAACTTTTAAGCCTGGGTTTAAACTTCAAGCACTGAGGCGGTTTTAAGTTCAGGAGAAATATTACATGAATGAAGGTTTTGCTGGGCTGAGTTCATGGTGGAGTCCAAGGGCAATTGCCTATATCTGCTCATTTACACAAGTCCTGTATAGTTATTACTTGTCCTGTGAAATGATGCTGTAGTGACGAAGCTGCTGATGATTCTAATGACCTGTTACATGGACTGACTGTGTAGTTAAGTTCCTGAGGAATCAGGAGGCTGAATGAGTCAGTGACTACATCATTCAGAAATAAGACTGAACGTTGGGAGTAACATGTCCCAAACATAAGCCAATCTCTGTTTCCAATGTTCTTTTTTTAAAGCAGCATTTCACACATGACTGAGTATTTCCTTGTTCTCTGCAAAAGATGAGGCTTCCCTTGCTCCCTGACATCTGTAATTTTTCCTTCTTTCCTGCTCTTGCCAGGTGATTGCTGGGGAGAAACAGCTCAAACTGTGCATTTCTCCGTTGCTGTGATCTTAGTGTCTGTTCCATGGAGGAGTTTTCCTGAGTGCACTTTGGCAGGTGTGTGCCTGCTCCTGGCTCTCTGCTGCCTGCAAGCAGGAGGGGTGTTTTCTTCCCTGCACAGGTACCCAGTGCCATACCATGGACATTTCCACGAACTTTGAAAATACAAGTGCCAAAGAGAGCTTCTAACAGGCCTGAATAACCAACAGATGATGCAAGTCTCCAATTAAAACACTTTGGAAAATGCCAGTAGTAATAGATTCTTGTCTATCAGCATGTGGACTGCTGAAATAACTGCTTTGCATTCTCTTAATGGTTGCAGCCCCCTAGAAGGGCTAAAACCCAACCAATCCCAGCCCAAGGCCATGACTTCTTGAAGCCAGTGTCACTTATTCCAAATAGTGACAGGTGTGAATCTTGTTGTCCTGGCCAAGCCTGCACTCAGGCTGTTGGGAGTGGGTACCTGGATCCCTCGTGGTGCTGCTCCCTGCCTGTCACAGGCAGTGGGCACTGTGCTGTGCAGCAGCTGTTGTAATTCCTCCCTGGAGAGGTCATTCCTACAGATAAGGCCCAGCAAAGGAATGGTGCTTAAATTTTCCTCCTCTGCCATCACCCTGCAAAAACCCCAAACCGCTGCCACGCAGAGCCCTCTCACTGAGAGCCATCCCCTCCCCTGCACTGGTACCAAATAAACCCCATCCCTGCCCTGTTCAGGTACCAGCAGGTCATAGCACAATCACCAGGAAATCCTTGCTCTAGAGACGACAGGTCCCCAGTTACCTGTGCATTCTGCACGTTGTCTCCATCCTGTGAGTCCAGCACAGAGGCAGCATTTACTGGTCCGAGCAGCCTGCGAGCCATTCTTTCTTCATAAGTCAATCGCTGAAAGCAGAGTGGAGAGGAATTCTAGTCAGAAGTCCATTTACTATTTCAGATCAGCTTGTTAAGAGCACTTTAATATGCCACAAATTCAGGATGTTGTCAGTGGAAGCAGGAGCTGACCAGAAGCCCCACGTCTGGCCCAGAGGGTTTGCAGTCTGTGATGCCAACTGGAGTCAGCCTCAATATATACAGCACTGAAATGCATAAAAGATTAAACTGCCTGTTCATCAAAGCCTCCCTAATGCCATCTGTGGCCTTCCACTCCTCCTCTTTCTCTGCTGGGATTATTTATGGGTAGCTGATGGCATCATCCTCAGAAGCCAGAGTAAGTCCCAGGGTACCTTTCTGTTTGGGCTGGGAAAACTTCCCAAGCCATTCAGCTGTGGAGCTAGAGGCATGATGAGGATGCTCCCAAAAAAGCAAGAGCCACACCAGAAGCAGACGCAGCCAGAGGGGAGCACCTCTGCCCCTGAAAGCACTGGGGAGGTTTATGCCAGCACATCTGCAGGGTAAGGTGCTGTGAGCTGTCTGGTGGAGAGGCAAGGACACGTTTCAGGCGTGACACGGTAAATTCCTACAATCGGGATGGGGCACACAGGGACCAAAATGAGCAGAGTTAAATGCAAGCTCTGTCAGTTGGATTACTTTAGGAAAGGATGTTACTGCCCTGAGCACCAGAACACCTGACACTTTGCTGCCCACAAATTTAACTCAGGTTTGGATTTGTGACACGAGGATAAGCTCTGACTGAATCTCTGCTGTGTACAGGCATACATCTGTCTCCTGCTGGGTGGGGAAAGGTTTGGGAGCCTTGTGGGACTTTTCTTTAGAAGAGAGCAGGAGACCTTTAGCAAAACCTGTGAGAACTGAGTATCCCTGAGGCCCGTACGTGGGTATCAAGTGTGGCTGAGATTGGCCAGTTGGCTCAGACGCTGCTGGAGGACAAGGGGAGGAGGACACAGTGGTGATTGCATAAGCCTTATTTTTAGCCTGGCTTCCTATGGGAAGAAAAGCTGACTTGCTATGACAAGCTTTCTTACAGCACACAGAACATTCCTGTTAGGGGCATATTAAGTAAGATTTGACCTATTTGTTTGCCCATCAGTATTTATAATTACATATATGACACAAACCTGTTCTCACTGATGATAAGGAAAATACTCCTTTCTGCTTCAGGGGAAAGAAGATGGAAAGTTTAAACACTGGGCTTTTACCAGCTTTCCTCCAGCCAGCAGAAATGTTCACACATTAGAAACCTGCCTGCTCTAGCTTGCTACAATGGGCTTCCCTACTGGTAAGCAAATTTACCTCCTAGATTTGGATTTCTTGGTAAAGGGGATTCCATTGTGACCCTTTGCATAATAAATAAATAAATAAGTACTGAGACTAAGAGGCCTTCTTATAGGAGACAGACTTTTATCATAAAAGCTCATGTAATTTCTTTCATTTATTGTTGTTCATATAAAAAGAAAAAAATTACCCCATTTGGTGGTGGTCCCTAGAAAGAACTTTAAAATATTCTAATTTTTCCTCAGATTCTAAAGATTTTGAGAGGTTTATTAACCCCAGTGTTGAAAACCAGGTTGTAGTCATGTCTAGAGAACTGAGGCATTCTCCTTGGATTTTTAATTGTCTGTGGATGTGATGTTCAGCAAGATCCCCAAAAGAGAGTTTGAATTTGTGCCACAGCTCTAAACGTGTTCCTTTTTGTTTCATATTGAAAGGATATTCTGGTCATAAATGGCTTTTGCTCTCGTGGGATCTGTTGAGGTTCTGAGTAAAGGTGTTTGGGTGGTGCAACTCCTGCATTTCCTTCTGCTTTTAGCTCAGTTTGGAGGCTCCAGCCTCTGGGGTACTAGAAGCAACCTCTGCATCCCTGCTTGCACTACTGAGAGCTCTTTAATCCCTTACCTGGTTGCCGTTCTGGAGAAGGCTGTCTTTGCATCGGAGTTTCTTTTCCAAGTCCTGAATTAGGGCTTCTTTTGTTCCTCGAATTTCTTGGTCTGATGTCTTCTGCATAGAGTTGGTGCTGGCTTGCTTGTTATACATGGGCTGTGAGTAACTACTCGTGCAGGAAGAGAAAACAAAGTTATTCCTCTAGGCCTGCTGGATTGTTTGCCACAGCTTCACAGAGTGCACACAAAAATGTGAGCCTGCCTCCTAAAAACTGTGGTTCAGTTGAACCCACAGAGCATCTGGGAGATGAACAGGCCAAGCTGGGTAATTGAGTATCAAAACCTTAAGGGAAAGAAGCATCATAGTGCAGCCAAGTCACTGAGTGTCCTCCCACAACACTCGTTCAGCATCCCTGCATCCTGCAGCGGCCCCTCACAGCCTGACCCTGTAATCCATAGCCACTCCTGGAGCTGGGTACTACATTTGATTCTGAAAGATGCTAGGAAAAGGGGAGCATCCATCAGAACAGGTTGCAAAGGTCTGCTGGAGGTCACAGCACTCTGTGCTGACAGGATCTAACCTGGTTTGTGACCGGCAGCAGGGCCTCCTATGATGCACTTATGTTCAGAAATTATTTCTATTCCAAATCATCTTCCCCCTGTTGCTTGGGAATTTGTTCTTCTGACTAGAGCAGAAAGGTTATAAAATACTCCCAGCACTGCTTGGACTTCATAACTTACTGCGAGCTATAACTTAAAACCTTTAGTGATTTGCCCAGCAGATGAATACATCTCATGTCCCCGTTTGTCCATTAGCAGCAAGATTGGGAAAATAATTCCCCAACTCACCGGGTGCTGCATTTAAGAGCAGGTTATATGAAAAGCATGTGAGACACCCAACCCCTTTGCTATGGAAACAAACAACCCCACACTACAAACACAAACCCCAGCAGTCACTCCAGGTGTGTCCCAAACCCCCCACATTCCTGCAGGACTGTAGGAAATGCTCCCCAGTTAACCCACTCCATCTTACCTTTCCCCTTCCCTCAGTGCTGCGAGTCAGAAAACAGACAGAAATATTCTGATTTCCTGAATGCAAGCTGAGACTTAAACCTGGATTTATATCCAGCCAGGACCCCCTTCCCCTATCAACTTTCCAATATCTCACTTTGTGCATATTCTACCCTGACTTTCCCCAGGACCTCCAGCTGATATTGGCAGGAATACAAGTTGGTGAGAAGGCAAGGCTCAGCTCCCTTTGAGATCTCACTGACCTTGGGAGATATTTGGATTGCATCCCAAAAGCAAAATGATATAATACATATTCAGGAAAGAATTTAGTCTTTGGTCTAAAGAGGTAAAATTTTCAAGGGGCTGCCTTTCTGTTCACATGTATGATTAATGAGAAGGGCATTGTAGGTGAGTTTAGATCCACATCATGATGTGGAACCTGAAAATATTGCTGAGACTTACTAGGAATCTCTAAGTTGTTCATATGTGGGGAATACTACAGCCTTCCCCCCGTCTCCCCCTTCATACGCCTTGTTTTTTGAAAGAAATTAGTTTGAGATGGGTGCCTGTCTTCTGTTCCGAATAACCTTAATTAAGAGCTATCTGTCAAATCAAACAAAACAATTCAAACCAACTCCAGAAAACCCACGCAGCAGCCTGTGACATGCCCACTGTGCAGTTTAATTCCTGCTGGACACCCATGTCTCCCACACAAGGGCAAGCACTCAGCCTCCTAACCCGACTCCCGCAGAGTCCGGCCTTGAACGCCAGAATTCAGGGTGAGCTGTGCCATTGGCTTCGGCCAGGCCAGTGCTTTACCAGGGGGTTGGGTTTGGGGTGGTCAGTGCTTGGGACAGGCCAGAGGAAAGCAGGGCAGGTTAGAAGCCTGTGTATACTTACTGAGGTTCCATGGGAGAAGGAGCTGGGCTGTTATAGTCGGGCTGCGAGGGGAGCACTGAGCACAGGAATGCTGCGGGGGATTGGTTAGGCATGGATAGAAGCCTCTGCCCGGATGATGAGCTAGCAGGAGACTGTGCAGATGCAGGTGTGATGGGATATGTGGATTCCTTAGGGGCACTACAGGAAGGCGAGGAGAGCGTGATTGAAGAGCTCAGCGATGACGAGGAGGAGAATTTCTGCCCGCTGGGGTTACGAGGCTGTATGAGGATGGAGGACTGTTTGATTTCTCTGCTTGACTCTGTAGAGGCTGCAGGTCCTGGAGGCTGCTGTTGCCCTTGACACACATTCTTAGACTGGATAAAGTGTTTTGGACGTTCGTAGTTAAACATGGTTGGTTGGCACATAGAGGAAACGGATGGGAGATTAGGGACACTCATAGGAGAGGTTTCACGGCTGTCCTGGGTTTTTGTTGGTGACAATTGGCTTTGGATAGGTGGCTGGTAAAAGCTAGGTGGTAGGCCACAAAAGTTTTCTTGGCTGGGCTCCTGGATAGAATGGAACCCTTGCCTTGCAGAATAGTGGCTTTCTTGGTGTGGATTTTCCCTTAAGGAAGACAATACAGATAAAAGAAATTGTACATCACAAGCTGAATCACAATACTGTGTTGTGAGCAGTCAATAGCAATCCAAAGAGTGTGAAGTTAAAGTTCAACTATATTAAAGCTTGAACTTAAAATAAAGTTATTTAGGATTTGTTAGAACTGTTCCAGAACTGTATGAACATTTTGGGTTATGCTAACAAGCCACACAGTCTCTCTGGCTCAGGTGCAGTGCTCACCGTAGTTGTTTTATATGCCAGAGCCCAGTAAATTCTAAAGGAAACAGCAATTGCTTTACCACCTGCCTAAGTCTAGAGATAACCACAGATACTACGGCTAAGCAAGGCAATTTCCCACATATCATCTTAACTAAAGATCCCTGGATCCTGCTGTTTTGTGCCCTGTCAAAATGCTAAGCGTACTATTCCCCAGAACAAGCTATTTGTGCCAAGAAATTCCTCATACCACAGGGAAGCATGAAAGGTTCACTTTCTTTTAAGTCTAAAACTAAACTTTTGAAACCAAATCTCCTGATTTCTTCTCTAATGGATTTTGAATTCTGAGCTTTTTATATCCAACTGAGATTTGGGATTAGAATGCCAAGGACTGTGCGTCTCTGTTTGAGGTGATTTCCTGAGATTTGCTATTAAGGCTGCTAATTGCCAGAATGACATGAACTGCAAGATAGGATAGGGCAAGCTGAGCTGCTCAGAGTCCTGCATTTATTTTGCAGGGGCTTGACATCTAAACCTGAGCTTTCCATCAGCTCAAAACCCAGGAAACTTTCATTGAGAAAGCTTGTGAAAATGGACAAACTATTTCAGCTCCACAAAAAAGATAATCCCCCAAAATAAACATAAAGCCACTAATAAGAAAAGGACTATATAAATCCCCACAGTTACATGTGCTGGAAAAAACTGTAATCTTGCCCCACCAAGATCAGCTGTTTTGCTGCTATATATACTCAGTATATTGTATTCCTCTCGTTGGAGATCCTGGAGAAGGGCTCCACGAGGTCATAAATTCCCATGGGGGGAAATAACTGGAGACATTGCTCTGATTTTAAAGATTCAAGGCTTTCATTTCCTAAAGGTAATTGTCAGTATTAGTTGTGAAGTAGCTGTATGTAAACAGAGGCCTTATAGTAAAAATTTCCTAAATTTAACCTTGTCATACTCTTGGAATTTGAAGCTGGCTCAAATTCTTGTAGCACGTCCACACTATGTTCTCATTCACTGGTGCAGAAAACTCATTAAGTCTTGTCTTTACCCCATTTTTATATCGCTACCTGTGCACAGAGCTGTACATTCACTGTACCACAGGCTGTATACAGAAGCCAGCATTTACTTTGTTTTCTCGAACACTGCGCTTAACCAAGCTCTGATGTGCAGTGTCACTTCTCACAGCAAGCCATAAGCCATGTTTTCCTCAAATCATTCCAGCTTGATTTGGGAGGGAAAAAAATTAATCCGAGGAGACTTTTGACCATTCAAGATGAAAACACGAAGTAATAACAGAGACACCTCGCTTGTTTAAAAACAAACCCATTTTTTGGCTCTGTAGCTGCCCACGTTACCTTTGACACCGCCGCACCCTAAAGGCACCTTTTCACCTCGGCATTCCCAGCGCACTGCAGTCCCTCATGCCACTTCACTAACCAGCTTCCAAGTAAAAAGTGACGTGGAAAAAACCCAAACAAGCACCTTACCTACAGCCTAGGAGTTGTCACCTGGGCCGCGGCCAGTATTTTGGGAAGGGACGGTCATTCACTGGCCCGGGCTGTCATAGCCGCCCTCTGCGCGGCGGTACGAGACCGGAGGCTTTAATGTGCTGCCAGCGGTGACACCGCGGGACCTGCCTGTCCCCGGCCCCCGCCGCTGTCACAATAAGAGTCTCCGCAGCCCGGCCTGCCCGGGCACTGCCAGGGCCGGAGCCGGGACTTGGGCAGGTGCCCGCGGGCAGCGCTGGGACCGCCCGGCGCCCGGAGCCGCCGCTCCCGCGGGCGCTGCTGCTCTGCCCCGGCTCTGCCCCGGCCCCGGAGCGCTGGGGTGGCGGTGGGCACAGCCCCGGCTCCGGCTGGCCCCGTCCCGCCCCGAGGGGAAGCGGCTCGGGCTCAGCAGGAGAAGGGGGATAACTGAAGGCGTCTCCAGCTGTCGAACAGAAAAGCAGGTGTTCTGCCCATCGCAGCGTCAGGGAGCAGCGAGAACGGACCGCTGCAATGTGCTTGACCGTCCCTAAATCCCGCTTTGTTACCCCAAGGAAATTCTTGCCCAGAGAAGCTGTGACTGCCCCATCCCTGGAAGTGTTCAAGGCCGGGTTGGCTGGGGCCGTGAGCAACCTGGTCTAGTGAAAGGTGTTCCTGCCCATGGCAGGGGGTAGAAAAAAAGGTCGTCTCTAAGGTCCCTTCTAGCCCGAACCATTCTGTCATTTTAAATTCTTTGTTTAATTAATTAACTAATTGTTTGTAGCTGATTGCCTCTGTAGTGATAACACTGGTACTGTTTTTTGGGCTTTGCACTTAAGGGCAACAGGCACTCCAGAGCCAGATTTACACGGGATTTAAGTCCCCCCAGCCGCAGACCCGAGCGAGCGCTCCCTCCGTGCCCAGGGCCACCTCCCCCAGCCCCGGGGAGACCCACACCCCGCTCCTGTACGGTGAGCAGTGGCACTGCTCATGGATGTGTCTGAACAGTCATAAACTGAGTAACAAAACTAGCCTTGTGAAAAGAATTTGATAAAAATATGGTAAATATTAATATTTTGCTGTTTGTGTTTGTTATTACAGCTATTTACATGGATGAAAAAATGCAACTGTGGTGTTTTCACCAGAACTGCAGCAGATCCTGCTGGCAGATTAGGTGATTTGTATCCTTTTAATCACCAGCTTCAATGCCTAATTACATCTTAAATTAACGTTATAGTGTTTAAAATATTTTAATTATATTTTGGCAACTCTTTCCTATTGTTTAAAAACCCCCCCAAGCCCGAAAGTACCGCAGCTGGGCTGCGTGTGGGCTCTCAGCTGCCTCCCCTCTCCCTTCTCTGTGCCCGTGAGTCTGTCAGCACAGCGGTCTTTAAGAGGCTAATCCACCTTTAGTGTTTGTATTTAAACATCGGCGCAACGTTTGTGAACTAAAACGGCAGAGCAGGTGTTAATTGAGTGCTAATTTATTTAAATTCCTCGCATGAAAGTGCNTCACTAACCAGCTTCCAAGTAAAAAGTGACGTGGAAAAAACCCAAACAAGCACCTTACCTACAGCCTAGGAGTTGTCACCTGGGCCGCGGCCAGTATTTTGGGAAGGGACGGTCATTCACTGGCCCGGGCTGTCATAGCCGCCCTCTGCGCGGCGGTACGAGACCGGAGGCTTTAATGTGCTGCCAGCGGTGACACCGCGGGACCTGCCTGTCCCCGGCCCCCGCCGCTGTCACAATAAGAGTCTCCGCAGCCCGGCCTGCCCGGGCACTGCCAGGGCCGGAGCCGGGACTTGGGCAGGTGCCCGCGGGCAGCGCTGGGACCGCCCGGCGCCCGGAGCCGCCGCTCCCGCGGGCGCTGCTNCGGGGGGGGGGGAAATGTGTCCCTAGTTGTCAGAGAGGTTATTTACTTTTTAAGTTAAAAAAAAAAAAAAAGGAAAATAATTAAAAAGAGGCAGTTTGTACAGAGAGAGGCGAGTGCTTGAAAAAAGGTACCTGTGGCATGATCATTGCCCTGCAGGAAGCTGCGAGCGCGGTAAAGGTCAGGCTCTGTGCTCAGACAGGCTCCCTGGCTTCCCACCAACTACAACTTTGCACTAAAGTTGGCTGCAAGGCAACAGTTTAAGGACAGTTTTATACACTTAAAAGACTGGACACAACCGGGACAGCTTTTGTGAACGAGAAGGAACAGAAAAACGCGACATCCAGAAGGTAGGAAAAACGCTGAAAGAACTGGAAGCTGAACTGATGAAGGCAAAGGAATAAATCTCATCTCGTGTGCCAAGTAACTTAATAGTGCTGTGACCAGCACTGCGAGGTGTCAGAAATCAGCTTTTCTGTCCTGCTTCAGTTTACTTTCTAAGAATGGTGCCCTGCTGTTTCTGATTGGGTTTTCCTCGTGCTTGAGTCATCCAGTAAAAAAATGTCTAGAAAAAGAGTTAAGGATCTTCTGCTTATTTGTTAAAGATACTTAAAAGCTACCTAAAAGACCTGCATGGTTAGGTATGATTATGGTTCAGCATGGTTAGTACCTGAAGCCTCTTCTTTTGCTTGGATTGGGTTTCTTTAATGAAGTTAATAATCAAAAATGGTTTTGTTCTGCTTCTTCAAGGCTGTTGAGGACACTGTAATCTGCCGGTGTAAAGGGCTCAGAAAGGAGAAACTGGTGGTGACAATCTAGTTGAATTGCATTTTCTAGCTTTTGTGGAGTGCCTGTTGTTAGGCAATAACTGGGGGAAGTAGGAGTACAAGGATTTCATTCATTTTATAGCTGTTCCCAGTAATGGCTTTGCTCTGTCATCAGTGCCTTTGTTGGTATTCGCCTTTGGTAATACAGTTGCAAACACATACACTACATGAGGGAATTATATGTTAAATCTGACTAAAAAGACAGTTATATTACAGCCAGCCATTAGCCGTGATTGCTGAGTTTGAAGTAACAGCAACATTTACAATGCTGAGTCACATTCATGATGATGTTTCAAAGCACCTGGCAGTATGTCTGTGGGCTTTAAAGGTATTTAAATCCTCAAAGATGGGTATATCTAGAAATTTTAATAGTTTCTCTCTGTATCTTGAGATGTGTCCAAAGTCTGGTACTTGTTAATGTTTTTTGTTTACATTTATTTATATATATATATATACATATGTAACCTACATTTTAAAAAACTATTATATATCTGATTTTGGTGGCATGGCAAATCCCTTTATGCATTAGGGTCTGCTTAGGGTTCCAGCTGATTTCCTTGGAGCAAGCCTGGTTTCATGGAGGGGCTTGAAGCCGAACTCAGAGCTTCCTTTTAATGATCTACATGCAGGTTATTGAAGCAAAACCATTTTCACTCAGTGATTGAGCAAAAAAAAATAACTCCCCTGCATGGAGACATCTATACTGAAATACGATCTCTCCTGTGGTAAAATTTGAAGGAGGGTGTTCAGAATTGTTAAAATAACTGGTTTAGTTAAAATGGCTGACTACATCCAAAAATAATCTCTGAGCCAGGGAATGCTTTCTGTCAGGGACAGCCGTTTACACACTCTGTACCAGGATGACTGCAGCTCCAGGCTGGCACTCAGCTGGGAGAGGAGGCACACTTCTGCCTCCCACGTTGCTCTCCCTGTCACTAACAGGACTGAGGGAACTCCTCTGCTGGGCTTGGATGGCTGAACTGTCACCATTCGAGGTCATTGTTATGCCTATAAACCCCTGAGAAACCCTCTAGAAGTGGGGATCACATGGCCAGTCTATGCATTCTAACCTGTTCTTTTCTCTGGAGCAACCAACCAGGATAACCAATAATGCAATAAGTGTACAGTGACTGGAGAGCTGCATTTGGGATGGAAATTGGATTAAGTCTTGTTATAAAATGGAATACTTTATTACTGGGTGAGAATCTCCATCTCCTGAGTGGGGAGTGTCCCTACCATGGCCTGGGACAGCTTTCATTCTCTCCAGTGGGTCACTGGTTCAGTGCTTTTCCTCCACAGACTGCTTTGCAGGTCCTGTCTGCACCACGCTTACAGGATCTCGAGTTTTATTGTTGTTTCAGAATAGGAAACAGGAACATGAGGTGATGCCACTTGGCCAAGGCCACCGAGAAAGGTGGTGGCAACAGAATTGTACCTTGAGATTTCCCAGGTACTCTGATCTTTGCATCAAGCTCTGCTGTGGAACCAAAGGTCTCCCAGAAGATAATTACTTGGGGTGATGCTTTTAAGTTACTCACAGGCACTCCTGCAAATGACATCAGGCACTTCCCTGAGCCTTTGGGTGGTTACACACTTGGTCAAATGGAGCCTGTGCTGTGACCTGCCAGGCTGGTGCTGCACATTGTCACTGTCACCCAGGCAAACAGCTCAGGCTACTGCATGTGCCTGATCCCTGTCAGGGTTAGGGGCACTGGAGTTTGCAGCTGGCATCACTGGAGAGTTCATGCCTTAAGTGTTAAAGGCTGACCCAGGGATGCGATTTTCTCGTTGTCTTACCGCAGAGGAGAAGCCCGAGGTGAATTTTCATAGGCTCCATGGAAATCTTCAGCTTGGCTCTTGGAGTTCATCTGACCAAAGCTTGTGGCTGCTGCACAAGTGCCCAGCCCGGGGCTCTCTGGGCTGTAGGATGCCAGAGCAGCTGCTCCACGGTCCTTGGCTGCTGTCTGGCTGTTCCTAGGGAAGGTGGGTTTCTTCATGGTGACCTGCACAGCTGGCCTGTGGGCAGCACCTCCAAAGCTTTCCAGCTCTTTAGCTCCTGGAAGTAGAATTGTTCTCACATCAGGTAGGAAACTGTGGTGGCTCACCAGTACAGCACATGCAATACCAGGGGATGGGAAACTGGAATGTCTGAGCAGGTGAATGAGGCTCATCCTGCCTGGGCTCTGCACAGACTGAAACCTGCACAGCTGCATGAGCCAAACCTGACTGCTGGCCAGGGCTGGTGAGATCTGGTACATGCCAGGTGCTGTTCTGGTTGCAGATGGCTTCCAGCACAAGCCAAACAGGTCAGGTGGTACCGTACACAGGTATAGACACAGCCAGTGTGCTGGGCCAAGCTGGAATCCCTGAAGGGATGAAGCTCGGGGATGAGACTCCTCTGAAACAGGGAACGTCATCTCCACCTTGTCATCTTTGACCCAGGAAGAAGAGGGACCCAAAGCAGAAACAGAACAACTTGCATCCAGCTTTGAGAGGTACCCAAGCAGGCTGCATTTTTTGGGCATTTTTCTTCCCTAGAGCCTACTGATGCCAAAATGCTTTTTTGCTTTTTCATATATTCCTCTCATATCCCCCTTCATATACACTTTAATGCAGCCTTTATGTATCCCTAGTGCTTTTAGCCCACATACTTGTAATTCCCTAAGTTTGATAATGAGCTTAGACACAAAGTTCTGTTAGGCCAAGAGACCAAACATCTTAGAAACTTCATAGTTAGGCGGTCAGTGAGCCCCAGACTCAAGGTCCTCTCCAGAACATATTCTGTAAACTAAGATAGACCCATGCAGGGGGACATTCCCTATGAGGGGGCTCCTCCAGAGCCTCCCATTGGAAAATCTATGATAGATATGCTAATATGCAAGGCCTATAACTGTACAAGCAAACCATCGCGGGGAGCCTTGGGTGTGCATTCTCCGCTGTGCATTTCCAACGTGCATTCTGTACATCGGTCTGGGGGGGGGCATTCCTGCGGGGTGCTCCTGCCTGGATCTAAGGATCCTTAATAAACTCCAAGGTAAAATCCCTTTTCCCCCTCTAACCGTGTTTGGCTTTTAATTCTAAGCCCAGGAAAAGGCATCACTACAAAATTGCTTGGGTCTGGCTTCTGCTTGGCAAATATCTGTGATTCTGCCTCATGTTGAGCAGCAGCAAATTCTTTTGTGCTTAGCTGCTCAACAGAGAAATCCATGGCCTTACCTGGGGAAACAGACAGATGTGCACTGGATGCTGCAGATCCAAATTCATTTTCAGCAACACATTTAAATATTCCAGAGTCTTCTGGAAAAGCTTCTGTAATAACCAGGGTGCAGACTTCCTCTGAAATAACAGATTCAGACATGCTGTTGTACCACAAGAGGCAAATGTTAACCTGTAGGAATTGCTCTTTACAGGACTGTTACTTAGTGATGGGGATTGGCATTAACAAAGTGCAAAACAGCGATGCACAGGGCTTAGGAAGTCAAGGGGTTTAGAAGGAGCAAGATGAAGGAAAAAATTTTTCCTGTGATATTAATGAAACAAAGCACATTTTTTGTGGTTTTTCGTTGGTTGATTTTGTTTGGTTGTTTTTTGGTGGCTTTTTTGCTAAATTCTGTCTTTTCTTGCACAAGCTTCAAAGATTATAGGTCAGAATGGTTGATATGTTTTCTCTTAGCACAGGGTACTCTTCCTTGGCTGAATGTAGAAGGATTGATACTTTTTCCTAGTGCTGTGGAAAAAAACAGGGCCTTTTGGGTGCTTGCATCAAAATTAAGAACTTGAAAGCTCTTGGCCTGACTGAATATTGCCTTCTGGATACCTTAGGATATTACTGTTTTATCTTGGATGAGGTGGGAAACACTGAGTGTGATGAGGAGTCTAACAAAAAATGCACAGTGTACTTACCAGGAACTGCCGAAGAACAAGCCTCTGCTCAAGATAAGAGAGAAAGAATTTAAGTTGTTATAATGTCAGAATGGAAAAAACCCAAACCCTTCAGCCCTCGCTCCCTTTCCCACCTCAGCTGTCACCCTGGTTACAAGGGAACCATCTCCCTCTCTGTCTGTCACGAGGAATGGTGTCTGGGTAGGGAAAGCTCAGGTGTGGCTGGGGAGCCTGGTGATACAAACACCTCTCCACTGAGGTGATACACAAAGAGCTCTACTGACTTTGGAGTTGGTTGGCGTGGGTTTGGCCCTCTGGAGCTCTGACCTCATGCCTGGAGTATCAGAAATCATTTGAAATGAGGTTATGCTTTTTTCCCCTGAGTTCATCAGTAGTTCTAGCATATGGTGACAATGCCTCCATGGCTCAGTAGGGCTGTCATTAATAACCAGCAGCGTGGACTCTCCCCCCGCTGTGCCTGACCCACTCGTGCCTTGCCAGAGGAAGTGCAGACTGTGCAGTAGCCTGTGACTTTGGGTCATCTGCTACCTGTGAACTTAACTCTGCTTCTATGAATGATCTCCTGATTCTGATAGCAGTTCTCATTCCTGTCTTATCCCCGTCCCAGTAAAATATCTGTACATCAAACAGGTGCAGCAACACCTACTTTTCCGCAGTATTCGGAAATCAGCAGAATCCACGATCTGATCATATTCCCTGTACCAGTGAACCTGCAGGGTGGGCGTGGAGTGAACGCGACACTCAAATACCACCAGCTGACCTTTGGTAGCTCTTATGTTTTGTAGACCCTGGAGGAGAAAATATTTGTGTTAAATACCTGATCTAAGTATTTCCCCATTGAAGCATTTATGAGGAAATGATACACCCTTCAGTGAGGAAGATGGTCTCATGCCTGTATTTTCATTTTATAGTAGTTGACTGAATTCTAAATGCATTTGCAGTGGGTTGTGAGTGGAAGTTTTTCACCAGAAGACCAGCACTCCTTAAAGCCTTGCTTGTGCATTTAGATAAAGATACAAATGCAGGAAAAACATCTATTCCACTTGATGCAACATAATAAGGGTGGTTACTATGTGAGGTTTCTACTTCAGCCTTCTTTGCAGGAAACAAATGAGATGAATTCCTGTAAGTGGTTCTGTCTGTCCAGATTGTTTACCAATTAAGATGTTTGATAGCATCACTAATGAAGAATGTTGGCTTTTTTGTATTGTAAATGAACCAATATTCCAGCCTAGAGATACCTTCTGATGGAAGAAAAACATGCAAAATCTGATGCTGGTAGTTGCAGGACAAGCTGTGTTTTTCAAACAGCTTGTGCTTTTTACCTTTATAAACACAGGTGTGGTTCCATAGGCAGACCCAGCCAGGCTCAGCGAGGGACTCTGCATCTAGATGGCAAAGAAAAGAGATTTTTATGGATTAAATTTTTCATGTGCAGAAACCTGGCTGTGTTGCAGGCACTTTGTTTTGACAGAGAAGAAGATTCAGAAAATTTTAGCTGTTGGTCATGTTCCAGGCTAATAGTGGAGAGTCTCCACTCAAGTGCTTAAAGAGGAAACAACTCCCTGGCCTGTGGACACCAAGTTAGAGGGAAGAGGAGCTGATAACCAGTAAATGTTGCTCAGACTTGCCCACATCTTGCTGCCTCTGTGTAAAGATCAGGGCTGCTGCCAGGAGCTGTCCCCTTCTACAGAGATTCTGACCTGGTTTTGTTGATCCCAGGTCTGGCACTCCCTGCCTTGTGTCGTGTCTGTGGCTAATACAGTGAGGCTGAACATAGAGAAATGAGCAGGTTCTTTCTACTCTGTCCTGACATCCTCTGTTAAGGCTCAGCTGACACAGAAGTTCCACTAAGGCCTCTGATTAGGCAAGAAAGGCAGTTTTGAGATGATCAAATATTTGCACTGCAAGATGTGTCCTTGTTCCATGGTGGAGTGTTGATGTGCACTCATCTCTGTCCCATTTAGCTTTGGAAACACGTGTCTTGCATATAAATGTGCAACTGAAGTGCTTGGGTTTGTTTTGCTTTGACACTGGCCTTTTTTTATAATCTTAGCTTTGAAATAACCCAAGTTTTCATCTCTTTCCTGGCCAGCCTGAGTTGTGAGTCTGTCTGTAGGTGTCCTGACTTCCCCAGCTCTTGGCCACGAATGTGCTCTAAACCAGCTCTATGTTCTGAAGTAAATCTTTGAGGTATTACTGTGGCAGCCCCTAAAGCATTTCCAGCCCTGTCACCTGCTCCATCCATTCTTGGCAATTCCAACTAGGAAATGTTCCAAGCCAGAAAGCCCTTTTCCAGAGCTTAGGGTCCAGATCTTGATATTCATGCTGACCCTTGCCTCTTAGACACTTGCTGAAGATGAGCCTGAGCTGATCCTTGCAAAATATTTCTAGAATGCTGTAAATAATAATTTAAAACATGTATAACCTGCCCTTTGAGGGTCAGTAGATAAGGCTGAATTAAAGTGGTGTAACTCTGGTGAACTGAAAGGTTGTGAGAGACTGCACTGGCTGAGGAACCAAAACACTGGTGGCTCTCTGCTTTTACCTAATGTGTGGGGAAAAACAAACAGGGCAGGATGGAGACAGAGGCTTTAGAAGGCTGAGTATACTTGATCCAATAATATTTACACTTACTGTGACATTCCTCTGGCCCTGACAGGATGCTGAGACTTGTAAGGAGGCTTAGCCTTCGGATTTACCCTAAGAACCTGGAGAGACAAACATAAAGCAGTGTGTGTTTAGAACTATCTCCTTTTCCTTACAACACAGAGATGACTCTGTTTTGTGAACTGAGCTTAGGCTGGTTGGAGTCACACAGAGGTGCCAGAGGAAATAGAAGCATCCTGAGTATTTGAGAGTAGGCTCAGGTCACCTCCAGGACATGGAGAAAATTAATCAGGATCATTAATACAGACCTAAGGAACATGTGAAACCTGGCTTCAGGCTGGATGGAAAAGTCTAAAGCAAGCCCTTGTTACTTTAGTGAAAGTGAAAATGGAACCTCATAAACCAGCTGCTTGGTCCTTCTGCATGAAGACTGTAGCATACTGGATTGACACTAAAAAAGTAGTTACTGAGATTTTAATAGCTCACCACATTAATTAAAGATTTACTGTTTCATCTTTGCTTCCCTTTCGCTACAGCAAGAGGGATTGTTCTTGCTGCTGTACCACGGGCTGCCAACCCTGCTTCTTCTGGGGCCACCTGCACCAGGACAAAGGCCAGTCTTGACAAACATCCAGCAGGAGCAGCAGCAATGCTGTTGTCACACACTCTGCTTCTGGAGTGAGCCTTAGAACTGTGGCCCTGGTGAGGGACAGCAGCATGTGTGACACATGGTGACACTGCTCCTGTGCCTGTGTGCCTACAGCTGTGGGGAAGGAATGGAGCATGGTTTGCCAGCCAGAAGAAGACATGGAAATGCCTGAACTGGTGTTTTGCTGGCTGCAGGAGCCGTGGAGATCCCCTGCTGCTCTCTGCTGTGATGCAATCCTCATGAGCAGAAGCGGGCCCTGGGATTTGCATTCCCCATCCATTAAGGCAGCTTCCACCCTCTCCCACTCTTGGTGCCTGTGGCATCAAACTGGATGTTGTCTGGTTGCTGATGGGTAGGGCCAAGCCCTGAGCCTGTGGCCATGCAGACAGCACCTGAAGGTACCGGCAGATGGCTGCAGAGCTGCTGTTTGCTGCTGAACGATCAGTTGCTAAGGCCACTGCAGTGTTCCCTTGTGAGGTCCTTGCCTGAGCCACTGGCTGTGTGGCAGTTTTGCTTTGTGTTTGCAGTCTGTGAAGAGCCAGATGTGAGAGGTCATGGTTTGGCACCTTAACTCTCTTCAAGGCTGCAGTTGTTTTCTGGCACCCTGGCAGTGCTCTAGGTCAGAAAAGCATGTGTGTTTCTTCAGGGTTTGGATCTTACCCTTGTTGATCTCACATGGTAGAGTTTGGCACGTAGAGCATTTGTTAGACATTACATAGAGTAACTGCAAATTTGGGATCTTTTAGCTGACTGTCACCCTGTCTGAGAGTTGTATTGGTGGAGTTACAGATGGGTATCTGGCACAGAGATATGGAGATACCTCAGCAGAGTGGGATTTAGTTACCTTGAAGAGGTCAGTAGGCTACAAATTACCCATCTTATCAAATAAAATAAATGTACATGTCTGAATTCCTCAGGAGGATTTGCATAGCTCTTTGGTGTAAATAATTTACTTGAGATCTGTTCTTTCTCTCTTCTGCTTTCTGGCACTCTCCAAAACAGTCAGACCTGATTACCGTGATGGATATTTTGCAGTCTCGTTGGATTTGCCTGGTTAAAATAAGAACATATCCCTGTGTGTCTCGTTCACACCTGCTGTGTGTTACCGAGCCCTGAGGGCCCCAGGCACAATTACCCATGGACTTGGACCACCCGTGGCCTTCACATTTCTAGCTGTTGCTCGGGATTTATAAATGTCTCTCAAGCAGTTCAAGGATGGCTCCTGTCCAAGGTTATATCATGAGGCCATCAGCAGGGCTGTGCTGTGATGCAAGGGCTGCTGGATAATCCCAAATCCTTGGATGTGGGAGCAGGGCCTGGGAAGCCAGTGTTTGTGAGTTGTCCTGGGTTCCCACTGCAAACCAGTCCTGGCTGGACTCCACCACAGATTCCTGTGGTGCTGGTTGCAGAGCTGCCTTCCAGTCTATCAGGTAGCAGTTGGTATAGTCAGTTTTCAGGACCTGGAATATTGGATGATTTGGTTCTTTTCTATTTTTCTTCCAAAGAAAAAAGGTGATGAAAAATCGGACATGTTCAGATTATGAAAGGAGTTCCTGAACTGACATATCTGCTTTAAAGATTGTCCCATGCACCTGAGACAGCATTAACAAAACTGCATTGGAGGACCGTTACCCCTTCTTTTCCTGCACAACAAAATACTTCATTATCCTTAGAACTGCCACCACTCTTCTTGTTCCACTCTGTTTCCAAGTCCGTGATCAGTCTGGAAATACACAAGACATGCACAGAAACAGAAGGCACAGAGGTTCCCCTGTGCAGTGGTCAGAAGGGACTGTGGCCTTCTGTGGTTTAGGACCACAGCACAGTGAGGTGCTGCAGGAGGCCCTGGACACTGTATCTGGAGTGAGGAGCAAGATCTTGGAGAGAGGTTGCTCTACTGAACCGAATAAGAACAGCTCCTGACAAGTTTCCAGTACGGTGAAAGAGGCACTTTAGCACTAAGCAGGAATAGCACCAGCTTATGAATTTGTGCTCAAGACAGTTACTCAGTTGCATGGCATTAGCTCCTCGATGCGATGATTGCTGCTAAGACCTCCTGACGTGGCAGAGACCATGGCCAAGGGATGGTGGCTGTCAGGGTTGCAAGTGTGCCTGGCCTGATGCCCTGTGACACGCCAGGCAGTCAGTGTTCCCACAGTAAATGCAGGCAGCTCTGCGTGGGCTGCTGCAGCTGCCAGTGCTTGAGAAAGGCTGGGTTAAGCTCTCATCAGAGCAGATCTGTGAGTTCAGCTGAGTGAAGACCCAATCAGTGGGAATTCTGTTTCTTCTTGGCTGCTCTAGGTGTCTACTGCTTAAAGCAGAATCCATCCTGTAAATCCACATTGCTGGCAGCACTTCTGTTTGTGGACAAACATCGTTCACACACATGGTTCATGTTATACGCTCTGTTCCCACTTCCTCTTGTGTGGTCCTTCTATTTCACAGTTTGCTTCTCGTGTGTTGGATGCTCTCCCTGTTAATATTGGATTTGGGTAAAGGGGAGAGTTCATGGGAATGGATAAAAGCTTATAAGCTTCAGTGCTGGGACAGTCACTGCTTTAGTCTGAATTCCCTGGTTTTGATTGAGACCTAATGACTTTAGGGCTTAGGATATTTAGAAAACCAGGAGACTTTCAAGCCTGCTGAACATGATGGCTGGTGCTGCTTTAAAGGGCGGAGTGTATTTGGGAAAGTAAATGTCCTGAGAGCATTTGGGCACTGGCTGCAATGCTGACTAGCCCTGCTACTACTAATTGGTTTCACGTGGTTGAAACAGTGGGCTTCTGTAGGAGGGCAAAGCTGTCCTGTGTGCGTGGCTGTCCAACTCAGCAGTAAAAATGAGAGGAGGTCATTCAGCTTCCAAGAAAACACTGGAAGGTCACTCTGAGCTATCTGTTTTCTCTCTAACGCATCTCCTTTTCTTTATGAGTGTTGCTCGAGGCTTCTGTAACCATCAGATCCCAGACTTCTGAGATCCTGATCCCATATCCTGCTGAGCTCTGTGTGTGACTTGCCCCTCTGTGTTTGCCTTGCTAAGCAGAGATGTTTTCTTCAGCAGCTTAGCAGACCTTGTTCCCTGGGAGGGTGGGGCGCCCTGGCACAGGTTGCCCAGTGAAGCTGTGGCTGTCCCATCCCTGGAAGTGTTCAAGGCCAGTCTGGATGGGGCTTGGAGCAACCTGGTCCAGTGGAAGGTGTCCCCGCCCATGACCAGGGAGTTGGAATGAGATGGTCCTTAAAATCCCTTCC
>VYZQ01002623.1:0-19400 GCA_013400655.1 Mystacornis crossleyi | reverse complement strand
TGAATCACTTCAGGCAAATTTTAAATCAGCAAACATAGCTGCCAACTGAATTACAATAATACATCATGACAATATTTCTGTAATTCTTTTGAGTTATCAGTGTCTGGTTAGGAGGTTCAATTAACATCAAGAAACATCCAGAAGATGAAACTCAAAGTGTAGCACTTTGTCTGCAAAAATCCAGAATTACACGAATTATCAATTTATTTAATGATTTTTCCCATGTTAAAAGGTTAAAGGTACACTCCCACAAGACTTCTCTGGTGAAGATTACACTAGATCAAGAAAAGGCTCTGCATGAGAACAAAGGTGAATCAGGTTCACTCAGTCTGGACTGTGCATAACCAGCATCTGTACAGATTGCACCAACTACTCTGCAGGTACTTTTTAACAACAGAGCTGGTCAGAAAATAGAGCCTGCAATCCCTGGTCAGAAAATAGAGCCTGCAATCCACTGGAAACTGTAACATATTCCTCCTTCTCAAACGAGCAGGAGTCTAAATTTCTTCACACTGAAATATAATAAGATTTAGAAACGTTTGCATAATGTTGAAAACATTATATTCTACCATGTGGAATATTATATAAATGGAAATCAGCATATAATAGTGATGCAAAAATTCAACTTGTATGCTCATAAGGGGAGACTGTACAGCATGCCTGTATCATCATCAGGTTTAGTGTGCCCATAAATGGATACTAAATGGAATAGTCTGGGACATCTGTAATACAGCAATCATGGTTGCTGGAAAGNNNNTGAGCGAAATGGACTGCAAAAACTGGACAACAGACTCTTCCTAAATAGCATCTTCTAGTGCCACCACAGTACACAGAAAGTTGAGCTACATGGACCATTGGTCTAACTCAGCAGGACATTGCAAATGTTTTTGAAATGTTCACATACACACTTCAGGGGAAAAAAAACCACCTAAAAAGAGTATTTTGTCAGTCTTCTTGACATTCAGCAGAGTGAAAAGGATGTATTTCTGTAACACTTCTTGGCAATTCCCTCTACCTCTCCAGAAATGAGAAGTTTCTACAATATGCCTTGATACGACAAAACTGTATTTTTGGGTGGAAAGTCATTCCTTCCAAAATTTTTTCCCTACCAAGATAAGGTTTAATTCATTAAATAAGTTTTTGGGGTTTTTTTAACTGTAAAAATAATGCATGTTCCCTCTATTTCCTACAAAAATATATTGAGGACCATAAAATACACTAGCTTACTTATGTGACTCACAAACCCAAATTCATCTCAAATATGGCATGCATAACTTTGCCTCTTTTGAAAATGGACCAAGATGCTTCTTAAAGTTCTACCTAATCTCTGTAGGAAGTGAACTGTAGAAATATGTCGCATTATGATTCTGGCCTCTGGTTTACAGCAGCAAGTAAAAGCTGTGTAATACCTACCACTTAGCCTGCTGTGGCTTTTCAGCCTTCACTCTTTCTTGCCTAGGTTGTTCTTTGCACCAGGCAAGGCCCGTGCCATTTGTTCTCCCCACCTGTCCCTGACCTACACGCTCACCTGTAGGGCCTGACACGATTGCTCTCCGCTCCATCTTCCATCAAATGATCTCCAACTATCTCAGGTATTTTGCCTTCTGAACTAACATCCAGAGCAGAAGGAAATGGGCTACAGCACACTCTGCCTCAGCTGTGTCATCATGCTGCTGCCTGCTGACATCAAACTGCTAAGGTGATTCATCCCAAATATGGGATTTCTTTCCAACGCAGACTCAGTAGGACAGTTTCTTCTGCCTGCATCTCTGGACACACATGGCAAAGCTTAATGCACCTGGCAGGAATCCCTCCAGCTACATTCTGTATTCTCAATGTGATTAGAACAACATCCAAAGAGGAGCAGATGTTCAGTTTATCTGAGTGCAGTTTACAGAGAGAAGGGTATTTCAGAACTGAAAGTCAAGAGTACTGTTATTCTGTGCAGATGTTTTCTTATTTCACTTTCATTCCCATAGGTAGTTTTCTTAAAAATAATTGCATGGGACACGTCTTAAAAAGCTGAAGATTCTTTCCTCTAGGAAAAAAAACCCAACCCAAACATCTAAATATTTGGATTCAAATACTGCAGTGAATAATTTTGTTGGTAAACAGCAGTGGTGGCTCTAAATGCATTACTAAATGCTGAGTTTTCCCATCTATCACAACCCATTCCTAGTGGAATTTGAGAAACTTTCTCCAAATCTTCCTGCCCATGGATCCCATCAAAGAAAACAAAATGGAGATAATTATATTCATTCTTATAAACTGCAGGACACCTTTATAGCTGCTGTGAACAGCAAACCGCAAGAGCCCTGTAAAGCTGCACACAGGCTGAAAAGAAGGTGCGGATTGAACAGAGAAATCTGGTTTTTGGCAGTTTTCTTTCACATACACTAATATTACTAGGAAAGCTTCATCAAAGTCAATACTGAAATTTATTTTTCTATTTATGCATATCTGCACATACCAACTGAAATCCATTGCATTCATGGATCTACACGTGCAGTGACAGAAAGCATCCAAGACTATTCCACACACTCCATATTAGCACTTTCACATATATAGCTTGGCATGAAAAGAGTAAATACAAAACATACTCCACATGCAGGCTTGTGCTTTTCACATAAAGAACATCATTTCATGTGAAATATAAAAGTTAAAATATAAACACTTGACTGTTTCCTCCCAGTCTGTTTCAGCCTGGATGTTTGGCATCCATCCTTTACAGACCACAAGTTTCACAGATGGGAGCTTCAAATGCCCAGCAGACACAATGGAAGCTGGATTTTCCAAGAGGCTCACTTCACAAAGACCTGATACCTTTTGATGTCAGTCTAACCTAATAATTTGTTATAATTTCCAATACAAACTACTCTTAAAAACATCTTCCAATGGAACATAGAAAAATTTGGAACAGATTTTTTAGAACTTACGCTTTACTGATAGCTTATTTCCAGGATTAGGTATCATTGTATCACTGAGATATTTGGCAGGAGATTTGTATTTACTTAGCTGAAAAATCATAAAATACAATCAATTCTTCAATCTCAACGTTATCAAACCCTGATCAAAGGACAGCAAAAATCCTGATTCTTAGGAAAAGCACACTATTCCTGTCAAAGATATTCCTCATTTTCCTCTGGATACAAGAGGAAGCTTTTACAGAACAGCTTTTGAATCTATGAAAGCAGTAGTGATCAAGCTCTTTGCACACAGATTACTCAAAACTAAAGACAAACACACCTTGCTCTGAACTTAATTTGAGGAAATCCTGCTGCTTTCAACAGCATTTGCTTTCAGCAGCTGCTATTATTTACTTATTTATCTATTTGTCCATTTACCTCTGACAGAAAAAAAAGAATTCAGTTAAATAATTTCTATGATTTCATTTGGAAAAAAATACATACCATAAAGAACACCATACTGTGTTCTTTAACTGCTATGTCATGTTAGTCATATTTAAAGGACTGCTACTACAAGAAGATTCCCATGGCAAGCCTTTCACCAAAGAAAGATTTTAGGTAGCAAATCCTATGAGTTTATTAGAATTTATATCCTAATGTGGAGGCACAGGACTATCAGTGTTGTATCTAGGTAAGAATGCTGAACTCAGAGCAGACCATTTAATCAGAACACTAAAAAGACAAAACAACAGCATTTATCACTTTGCATGCAACCACTCTAAAAAAAAAAAAAAAACATCAAACAAATGACTTGCCTCTCATCCATCGAGTTTATACTCAAAAGTGGAATACCAACTGGAATAAACCTCCTATTTTTCTGTATTATTTACCTCAAGAACTAGCCAAAGCTGGTCTCCATTTTTCACATCCTTCTTATAGTACATGCCGTAGAATTTGACTACATTGGGATGATCAGAGAGAGCTTTCAAAATGTTGTACTCAGCTTCAATTTCTTCATCAATATCCTGGTGTCACAAATGAGAAAGACATAGCAGTTAATAAACAAATAATGATAGCCATTTAAAATAAAAATCACAAAGTATTTTCTGTCGATTCAAATGTAGTTTGAAATGAAACAAAGAAAAAAACAAATAGAATATGAATGTACCATTTAGAGAGCTACAAAGCCTGGTTCTGTTTAGTGAATACAAAACAGTTATTTTTTTTAATTTTATTTTGTCTTTATCAGTTTTGACTAATGAACACATGGGCCATGACAGAGCAGCCATCAGAACACTGGAGAAGGAGCAAGGGTCCTGGAGGACAACAAGCTGTCCATGAGCCAGTGGTGTGCTCTGAGACCCAGAAAGCCAGTGGGATCCTGGGCTGCATTAGAAAGAGCACTGCCAACAGGCTGAGGGAGGTGATCCTGCCCCTCTACTACATCCAGATGTGAGGCACATCTGGAGTGCTGTGTCCAATTCTGGGCTCCTCAGTACAAGAGAGGCATGGAGCTCCTGGAGTGGATCCAGAGGAGAGCTACAAAGATGATTAAGGGATTGGCGCATCTCTTTTATGAGGAAAGGCTGAGGGAGCTGGGCCTGTTCAGCCTCAAGAAGAAATGACTGAGAGGGGACCTCAACAATATCTACAAGAGTCTGAAAGGAGGGTGTCGAAGAAGATGGATCCAGGCACTTCTCAGTGGTGCCAAGCAATAGGATGAGAGGCAATGGGCAGACACTGATGCACAGGAAGTTCCACCTGAATATGAGGAAGAACTTCTTTACTGCATGGGTGACAGAACACTGGAACAGGTTTCCCAGACAGGGTGTGGANACAGGTTTCCCAGACAGGTTGTGGAGTGTACCTCTCTGGAGAGATTAAAGAACTCTCTGGATATAATCCTGTGCCATGTGCTCTACAAAGATCCTGCTTGAGCAGGGAGGTTGGATCATATGACCCCACCATTGGTCCCTTCCAACCTTTACCATTCTGTGATTTCAAGGGAAAGCCAGTGCAATCCACAAGTAGGTAGGCATGCAGACGCCTTGGGAAATTACATGTTACTGCTTTAGTCTTAATGGTAACCCCAGCTAGAAATGGTGCAGTTGGAACTACCTCTCTACCTCTCTGTGCATGAACAAGTATGACTGCAGCCACATCTTATTCATTTGCCATCCCACTTTTTGGAATTATCTGGGAATTTTTCTCATTTTCTACTGTCATAGAAGCTGGTGACATCCATGATCTCTCTGGGTTCTCCTACTGAACTATAATAATCATGGTTTTTTGTCAGACTGTCATTTCTTAAACAGGGTTTCTTAGACAGTGAGGGAAATCCATTTGGAGGAGAGATATGAGGACCAGTTTTGCCAATACATGCACTGGGAGCTGTGCAAATCCCTTCAGACCAAACACAGATGCAGGAATTGGCAGGCTTTAGCAGGCATTGGATGACTCAGGTAAACCCTTCCCACCCGTGCACTGGAATTGCTTATTGAGGGATGATGATTACAGAGCATTTGAGGCATGCTGACAAAATATTCAATCCCTCCTGACAACAGATAAGGCAAAATACCTGCAGCCATTTTCCCCTCATTGTTTAGATCTCAAAAAAAAAAAAAAAAAAGTTAACATACTTGTTTCAGATTTAAAACATTTGTTAATACAATTTGCTATTTACAAAAAGAAGTGAAAAATCCATTCTAGAAGAAGACTCCCTTATAAACTCCACTATCCATATGAATGGATTTCATATCAGTGAAAAGCATCTACTCAGTGCCAAAAACCTGTCTCAGCATAGCCAAATAGAAGTGACTGTGGCAGAGAAAGGGGATGTTTTGTATTTCCAATGAATGATGCTCCTTCTCATTCTGTTCAACACATCTTCCCCAAGAGGACCTTGCTCACTTGTTTCTTACACAAGTCTCTCCAATATCCAATTCAAGTTCCTCACACAAGCCTTTTGTCTTGAGACCAGCTTGACTGGTCTCCAAGAACTTCCTCTGTCACCAGTATCTTCATGAATCAGGCCATTAACTTTCACATTAAGATTACCAGGATAAGTCTTCTCACAAGGAAGGATTTTAGAGATCTTGTTATTGGAACAGCTGAAAAACAGCAGGAATTTTCCTCTTTCTAAAATAGGAGGAACTCACTTTAAGGAAATTTTCCCACAAGCACAACACAGAATACAGAAAAAAAATACAAGGAAGGAAGAAAGAACCAAACCACTGAAGGTGGCAGAGAATGAAAAGAGTGGAAGCAGGGATGAAGACAGAAAATGCATCTGGCAAAAATAAAAGAAAGAAAAAAAATACAGTCAAAAGCCAAGAAATTAAAAACCAAGCATACAATAGTTCTGAGTGCCTTGGGGAAATTGGAAGAGAATTAGCCTGCTGTCCTACTGTGAATTAATAGAAGTTTCTGTCTCCTGAGGGGTACTCAGATTTTATGAGATTTTTACAATTATAAGGACAAATTAAATGAATAGAATATTCATTCTGTGCCTATGAAAAAGAAAAATCTTTCTCGGTATTTTATGAAGGAAAAAAACTTGAAATATTTGATTGAATTTAGCATGTTTACTTTCATCTTTATTAGAAATGGCAGACTGAATATTTCCATCCTATATATAGAATAATTTGGCTAAGAGTTCTAGAGTACAATGGTATTTACTTATAGTCCTGAGGACAAGACTAAGCCTTTTCAGTTCCATGTTCATATACTCTCACTTCAACACCTTTGCTTTCCTGTTTCTGTTTCTAAAAGCTGAGCTGTTATTCAGCAAAAAGCATCTGTGCTCTAAAAGATTAAACATTAAATGCTTATTTCAGTCTTATATCACCCATGATAATGTAGGTTCCAGTTTAATTTCAAAATATCAGTTAAACCAAATCACATTTCTTCTGCCACCTCTCAAGTGGCACAATTCTGAAACAATCTTCAAAGAAAAAGAATTGTAAAATGTAAAGAAGAAAATACATAAAGTATCTTTTTCTTCATTGCAATGGCTCCCTCTGCAGCCATTAATAATACTTTCAGTTTAAATAAAAAGAACTCGTTTATTGCTTTCACTCTATTTCCAATACAGGATTGTCATTTCAGCAGTAACAGCTACTCCAGACAACCTGTAAATAGAAGAGGGCAAAGAATAGTGTTCTTAGTACAAAAAGGGTGAAACATTAAGTTAAGTCTTGGAAGTGGGATGTTGGCTCTACTAATGCCATTTTTTCATTAAAATAAGGAACCTGTCCTCATCAGTTATATATATGGCTGTCTTCAATTTCTTATATTGCATCTTTATCCATTCTATTTCTTCCGTTTCCTTCGCATTCTATTCCTTTTTCCTACTTAATCTATTTCTCTTTCCTCTAGCATCAGCTTTACTGTTTCTTTTTTCTTCCTATCATCATCCTTTAATCTTTTTCTGCAACCTCCAAAGTGTACAGAACACTGAAAGTTTTACTGGTTCCTTAAGGAATTCCTGCCATAGCCAGCTGCCACTTAAGAATCACTGCTGAACACTTGTGAAACAGAGGAAAGCAAAAGCATTTCCTGCCCAACAGGCATTTAGATGAACACCAATGGGAAGGAAGTCGTGCCTATTCCTTGTAAGCACAACAATCTTGTTTACAGAAAGCAAGACAGTCAAAAATAGTTTCCAATACATTTGAACCCAACAAGATTCTCATCACTTGGCAAGTTATGTTTACTTTGGAAGAGGTTGTGGTACTGAATTGAGATGAACACCCTTTTGTTGCTTTGAAAGCATGCTAAAATTAAAAGCAGGTCAGTAAGAAATATAGCAAAGATAATGGAAGACACTATGTTTTCACCAACACATTTCATGGACTTTGATGTCATGGGATCATAATCTGACACCGTGTGATGTGCAGAGGTAGAAGAGCCCTGTGTGGCTGTGCAGGTCCTGACCTGTAGAGTCTGCACAGCGTGACATGCTCATCCCTTCCTGCCCAGAGGTCACGCAGCGGAAGCACACACCTCGCAGACCTATACTGGGAGTGCAGAAGATGAACTCAAAAAGGCCACTGAAACAGGAACGGCTGCTTTTCCATGTTTTGTTCTCAAGTAAAGTCCCAAGCCACGTGCAGCACCACTGAAGTCAGCGGGGTGTGCCTTTACAAACCAGACTACTGTTCTTCCTTATTCTTTGAGCATTAACCTGTCACCCAACAAATGTCCGTTTCTGAGAACAAAACCATACTCTACAACTTCATAATTCCACCTCCCAGTTGCCTGATGCTTTGTGCGTAGAGCTAATCCCTTTGCATTTTCCATTTGCAAAGATGGATCCCTCTGTGAGACCTACATATTTTGGCACATTCTGAAAACACAGAATGAACAGTAATAATAAAGTATGCTATTTTATTTTTAAGGTATCACTCATAGCACGTAACTCAGCTACAAGCATGTACTCAGATGCTTGAAGGTATAGCTCAAGTACTTAGAAGTACATAATTTCCTTACTGGCTAGTATGTCAAAAACTAAAAAAAAAACAAGGAAAGGGAACAACAGTAAAAACAGAATAAGCTAGGACTCCTAGTACTGAAAAGGAAGATAATCAGCTCTGCTTCCAAAAACAAGAGAAAAACAAGAGGTAACAAAGTTGAGGTAACAAAGTTAAAGTAACAAAGTTTAGGTATATTTCTGACTTTCACCGTAAGCAACCACTTCCAAGATCACTATTGATAAGACAAATGCATTGATAGCTAGCCTGATACGTCACAGGCTGAAACAGTTTATTTCACTGTCACTTCTAGTACAAATTATCTACAAAGATTAAGAGAAAGAAAGACTACATAAACACACAATTACCCAAGTAATTTAAGTAACTTACGTGAACAGGATCCAAAATTTTGACTGCTGCTTTGCTGCCATTTTTCTTATTTAACACTTTGAAAACTTTTCCATATGTTCCTTTGCCAATAGTCTCAATTATTTCCCAGGTATCTGAAGGATCAGGAAAGCTATCGAATATTATTGTTTTCCCAGTCAACGGAAGCATCTCAAATGATGGCTCCTAGGAAAAAGAGATCTCAGTGTTCACTCAACAAATGGTTAATAGCAATTCACTTCCTACAAATGGGAAGCCTCAAATGCTAGGAATATTTTTGCATATAGTGTGCATGCACAGATAGCATAATGAACAAGAACTGCTGCCCTTGAATTTCCCTTCATTTGATATTGTGTTGACTGCACAATATGAAATGAAGGTATGTGCAGTCAACACAGTATCAAATGAAGCCAAATTCAAATGATAATTTGAACCAAATTCAAGTTTGAGTAAAGCCAATGGAAGCTTTACCCATGCACTCCAATGAATATATATTGTCACTCTGAGATCTTTGGGGGGATGGGGGAATGAGAGTCAAGTTCATAAAATCTGAAAGAATTTAAGTCCAGAATCAGGCAAGAAGTGGAAAGAAACCCACACAACACATCTTAAGTGGTAGCATTAGGTTCATTCAAACTCTTACAGCAAACAATCATTTTTACAAGCCTACTCTTAGCATTTGGATTATGACATAGATCTCAAAAGGCCAAGCAGATCAAAGTGACAGATCTTTTCACAGTGCTATGATCTTCTGACAGTCAAGCACTCTCAGTCATGGGAAACGTGCTTACCAACGTACATCCTTTAACAGCCAGTTTACATACTGTAAAGGAAACACCTTTTACAATGATTGAATTGTATCCGTCACTGACCAGGTTACACCAACATCCTGGTCTGTGATGGATACAGTTCACCAGGAAACCTGCAGCAATCTGTTGTGCACTTGGTACTGCAACCAGTACTGGCCCAGCTCCTTGGTTTCAAATACTGTGAGAATGAAATGACCCAATTTTACCTGATACAGTGAATCTCCCTTAACACTATTCCAGGATAAGGTCAAAGTAAAGATCAAGATCCAGAGACATACATCTGTAATAAGTCCTCAGTTTTCCATTCCAGATTCAAAATTTGCTTCTTTCTTCTGTCCCATGGGATGCACGTAGACTCACCTCAGGACACTGACTGCAGTCTTTTCCTAAGGCATTACCTTTTTCATTACCTTATACCTAGTCTTTATTCATGCCTTGGGAACTTCACCACTTTCAGGCAAAGCCATTTCTTCCCCCAAAAAAGCACACAAATGAGTTACAACCTTTTTTTAAAAAAATCTTTCTTTTTCTTTGCCTTTAAAGTAGTGCTCAGATACAACCCTTCTGTTGGGTTTTTTTAATCACTTCATATATAAATGCTTTGTAATTAGCTCATACTTGGGACTCCACAAAACAATAACTACATTTGGGATGACAAAGGGATTAGGATTCATAATCCCAAACCCTTGCTTTGAGGGTTTCAATAACGATAGAGAAATTTTGAAATTCTACTTAAACTTTAGGTTTTAAAATTGAGGCTAACTATTTATTATGGATCTTACTGGATACTAAATCTGTAACTAGTGTTGTTTTTTTTTTTTTTTAAGGAAAAAAAGTAGAAAGGCATCAATGGCTGCCTTCATAAGAACTGAGGCATCCAAACCATATTGAAGCCTGTCCACATACAGGCTATTTTCTACAGAATATGTAATTTTCCATCAAAATCTAGAGCCTGCTATGCCTCACATTACAAGTAAACACAGGAGCTTCTGACCTGGGCAGTAGGGGATATGCAGTGCTGAAGAAAGAAAGATTTAATGCCTCCCTTTCGAAGATGAGCACTTCTGACACAGGAACTCAAAGAACAGCTTCACATATATAGACTGTGCCAGAGCCAAGCAGTGAACTCTGATACCTTGAATCTCCAAGTACAGGCCTAAGCAAAGGTCCACCTTGCTGCACAGATGTTTTACATGAAGTAGAACACTCTAAGAAGTAACAGTCTAACCTGGTGCTTCAGACAGCCTCCTAGGCTTCATTAACTTCCTATACATTGATAGAGTGAAGCTGAAATTCAGTGACTCCCAGTATCAATTGCTTATTTGTCTGCAGAGACTGGTACAATGAGAACTGTTAAAGGGCTAAGGAAACGTGATCCTGCAGGTGCTATCTGGCTGCCAGAGAAAAAGTGCTACAGAAGTTGCCATGTGTTTTGTTTTCTTTTGAAAATCACACCAGTCGAACATCATCTAGTCTTTAGAAGAGTCACCACATACTTAACAAATACACATTCAGGACCTGTCATACTTAGTTCAATAATTTAAGAGTGTTATTCCAGAAAGAATTATTCATCCTAATTCCTTCTTTTGATTTACAGCTTCAAAATCATAACTTGAATAAGTCATACTGAATACCATGTTTCCTCACTTTCACCAAGTTTAAGAACAAATCCCTGCAGATAAATTGTTTAGTTTCCATTTCTATTATTAAAAATATATTAAATAGAATGATTTCAAGTGTTCTATTCTGGATGATGGATTATGTTTTATTACATCTCAGTGAAGTTGTGAAAGCTGATAATGATTTAACCTCATATTTCAGCAATAAATTGGACTGTTCCTGGAATGTGTCTGGATGCCCAGCCAACTGGATAATTTATCATCCCCATCACCGCTGAAAATTTACTTAAATCCACCACAATTTATAACTTGATCCAAACCTTGAACCGCTAGAAAAAAAAGAACTTTTTAAAAATACTTCTGGTGGGCTCAGTGTGACAGTTCGCTCAGTTTCTGCTCAGATTTGGGCTAACCTGCTGGTGAGGCCTGATGGATGCTGGGCACAGTGCCAGTAAGTCAAAGCAAGAGCACCAAGTAGGCAGACTGGTGGCCTGAAAGAGCTCCAGAGCCATTATGAGGATTATGCACCATTATCATCAGCAAATCCCTGTCTCCTGTTATTTTTCCTGTTGCAGTTTCCCCAGAATCTGCTCACTTAGGAAAAATGGTATAGGCCAAACCTCCAAGCTGGAAGGTATAAAATATCAGCTCACCTAAAAAGCTTTAGAAGCAAATCAAACAGTAGCCTGACTGCTGAGGTTTTCCTGCTGCTTGGTGTGATAAAGGGGACACTTGCACCGTAACAGAGGAGAAGGGATAAGCAGTCTCTCACCCTCAGCTAGGTTTTAGTCTTTTGGTTTTGCTTGGAGGTGCACAAATTAAGAGTTATAGGTTATAAATTATGAAACCTCATGGCTTGAATGGTGAATAAATGAATTCACGTGATAGACTGACCTGGGCAAAAGGGGATTGTCATGTTTGTTATAGCTCTTAATAAGCTCATGAAACAAAGTTTAAATCACAGCGTACATTGTCCTGTAAGTTTGAGAGAGCCAAACAGACTGACACAGCAATTAAATTCAGGATATTCAAGGCAAGGAAAAAGTACATTTGGAGTTCCAAGAAAACAAGGTTTGTTGGGGGTTGGTTGGTTGGTTGGTTGGTGTGTGGTTTTTTTTCCTGAGACGGGGATTTGAGGCCAGTTATAAGAAAAAATTAGGTAAGAACTCTTATGAGCCATTCCTATGTGACTTTTTGCTTCATATCAAACATATGCATCCTATACAGCAGAGTTCAGGCCAAGTATTAGAGATACCCAGAGATGCCCTGTTCAGCAGCTGTGCCAGCAAACTGCTGCATTCTCCATCATTTTCAGTATCTAGTCAGTTTGGAGAGGGAAGGGGAAGCCTACTGAAGATCACCGTATATCTCCTCTGGACTATCTTATTATTTTTGCTGCCAAGGCAATTCAGTAAAGTACATTTATCACACCCAAAGCTTCAGACACAAACCGACTGCCCTGTGGAGGACTTTGTAGTCAAGGCCACAGAGCATTAGAGACAACACAGTCAAGTGGGAATAAGCAATAGGATTTGCTTCTGCCAGCTGGGTTGAAAGCACAATGGAGCCTGATTTTCACATAGAATATTATATATTAATCCAATATTTTCACTACTGTTTCATACCATCTAATTCTTCAAAGAAGTGCAACTTTTTTATAAACCTTCCCCCCCCCATTTGTTTCTGAATGGACCTTCATCTCACTTGGAGGAAAACATACCCATTTCCTCCATAAAGAGCTAATAAAATGAGAGCCCCCTTGCCTCATGTCATTCATCTTTCTCCACACAGGGAGCCTACATGATTAGCAAAGCAGACATCTATTCACATTCAACTACAATGAATCCAGCCTTTAGGTTCCCATCAGCATCTTGTCTCCTGGCTACCACAACTTTCTGGTCCTGAAAACTGGAACCAGGACCTCAGCAGTTCAGTCCAAAACACACCTCCTGAGGTTGTCCTCTGTTTCGTTTGTCCACGTCACTCTTTCCTTCACACTGCAAACATTACTTATGTTTAACCAGATAGCTCCTGCACATACCCTGGCACCTGTCAGGTGCCAGATATCTTCCCATAGGTCACCACTGGCAAATGTCAGGTGCCAAGAACACTGGCACACATGGCCTTATCAGGTCTGCTACCTCTCTGGAGGTGACACAACGCACTCCTTCAGATTGTGAAACTTAAATCTCTTGCCTAATGGATGCCAGAAAAAGTAATCACCCCAACAAAAACAAAACAAGCAAACAAAAATAGACAGCTTGTTACATAAAATAAAAAATCCCATCTCACCTCACTTTTTCACCCACTTTATTGCCTTTTTCCAATATCTAATTTGGAAGTTCTTTGGTCTGACACTGATCACAAGGCACAGTGGGGCCTTCAAATACTTAATGAATGGCACAATCAAATCCCAAACCACATTTCTTCTTATTTCATGAGTTATGCCACACTGACAAGTACTTAATAAGAAAGTTAAAGGCTGCCACATGGAATTCTCAAAACAAGCCAAAAAGAATGAGGCTACAATATGCCCTTCACCATACTAGCATCTAGCAATTTCGGGATAAATGTCCAAATAATTTGATTATTCAACTAAGAGCATGGATTGCAGCTCAGATTCTCAGCTAGAGCTATAATGAGTCATTTACATAGTATTTTACCTTAGCCATCATTCAAAGAGTAAGTTTTGCTCTGGAAATTCAAATATCACCCCCATTTAATTCTGGGGGAATATTCAGCCTCTTATTTTGATGGTGATGCAACCTATACCTGAATGGGAACTATACTCAAATCTAAGCTCGGTGTGAGCAGATTATCTAGTTTGGCCATTAGTTAAAGACAAGCATTTGGAGGTTTGCAGGTTTGGTTTTTTTACTTCATTTGTCAAAAGCTGAATGCACTTAGCATTATAATTTCACTCTAAAACAACAAAAAATTTGCATAATTACATAATTTTTGTACTCTCCATATGTCTAGACAAATTATCCTCTTCAACTGCATATCAGTTTGCTTACTAGTTTCCACTCTATATATTCCCCGTTGCTTTCGATTGTCCTTCCCATCTGCAAGAAACTTTCCAGAGGGAAAAAAAAATCTCTTTAGTTCCAGCTATGGCAGAAGAATAAAAATCCACAACCTTCTCTAACAGTCAGTCCATGTCTTTCTCTGTTGTGTGCTTACACAAATAAGAAAGATACAAGACATTCATTTAGGTGGGTTTCACCTAAGCTGATGTGTAGAATACACGTATTGGAACCTAAGCTAGATGCTTTCATTTCATTTCAGTCAAAGCAATAAAAAATTAATTCACCTTAGCTGGTTAGCATTTATCTTAGCATAAGACAGCTTAGTCTCCAGACACTGTTGATTCTACTGGCTAAGTTTCCAGTGCCTACAACAGGAGCCCAGTTACACTGCTTCAGATGAAGACATGTTAAGGTAAATTAATTCTATCCTATTTAGATGCTGGAAATAAAGAGTTTTAGCTTGACAACTGACAAAATGAGTATCAGCTCCATACTACAGCCAGAAAAGCTGCAAGCCAGCCACATGTCATCACCTGAAAGCTGTCAGGCAACTTGGACATTGTCTGATGATGCACAGACAAGGCAAGCACTAGGCAATGACCTTGAACCCAGTGACCAAACCCTAAATTAATGTAAATGCAGGAATATATGGTTATGTAAAGCATTTGGAGGCAAGGAGCAGTGATCAATTTAGGCAAGTATCAGTAACAACATATTTCCTGGGCACAGTTCAAAGTACAGATATCAATCTTAGGGCTGTTCAAGGAAGAAACTGATCTGATTTTGAGGCTACTTTTTTGTGTTTACTCTCTGAAAGACTGCGTAACTGCTTCTTCTGTTTCTAAAAACACTTTCTCTTTGGTGACTGTTATCCAGTGACAACTTTCCCAACAAAGCAAGACAGCTTTCAGAGACATTTGATGCCTCTGGACTCCTTGACCTTTGTAAAACCTCTACATGCAGAAGTGTGTGGTATCAGTACCCGATCTCCTTCTATTGATAAATGCATATTGGGTGTCCACACCGACATTTCATCTGCTGATTATTATTCAGCTGATCTTGACACTTTGACTTGTTGCAGACTGAACTGGCCAGCCCTGCTCATGGAAGGATCCAGCTCTTCACTGTCTGAATGTTCTCAGAGGGCACAGATGCAAGGGATCTGCTTCAGTCCTAGGTTTCAGTTTGGTTTTCATCCATTCCCTGCCATGCTCCACAACAGTCAAAGTCACACTGCATGCTGAGGTTTACAGTTCCAAGAAAACTCCATAGGAGGAGGGGATTTTTTAAGCAACAGGTTAAAGAATCAGCAAGGGCTGTAAGCATTCAATCTATTCTCATGCATAGGGGCTACCCACCAAATTGCAATCCTTCAGAGTTTAAACATGATACCAGTACAGAACCCCAACTTTTTAAAGCCAACCATTAATTAAAGGAAGAGAGTATGGAAAGAACAAGGAAACAAAATGCTAAATTTAATTACTGTAGTCAATTCTAAAACAAATTTGTCAATTTTGGAAACAAATGATAGTTAAAGATTTTTGTGGCAATTGTCATCCAACAGACAATATTTACACAGGGGCATTACAATCATGAAACAAGATTAATAATGGAAGGGGGAATGGTTCATTATCAAACTGTATTTGGACTTTATGCCACCAGAAGTAATGAACTGACATTAGCAATCCATGAACTGAATTATACCCAGCTAATATTGTGGCTCCCAGAAGAGAGGCACTGCAAGTGATGAGAATAATTTTTCAATGACTAAACACTAGATCAATATATTAGCAAATAACTTGTTTTTCAAAGCTAAAGCATCACTTAATTTTCCTATTTTAACACAGTAAAAATTCATAAGGTCATAAAAATCAATATGGTGCAACCTCACTCACTCCGTATGTCTCAGAATTTCTAACAGCAGGAAAGTGGCAACTAAAAATGAATTTAGCGGCTGTATCAATGAGCTTTGTAAAGGCTTGAAATTAAGTAACTTCATAGCAATATAAGGAAGGCATTGCAGACAACAAGCAAACTTGCTAGCACTAAGCATTAGCCGGCAAGAAGTTACGGGGTGTGAGTGTACCCTGGGCACGGTAAGACTCCACACGTGTCCTGCCGAGGCCACGGTCACGCCACAGCCCCGCGTGTCCCTCGGGCGGGCAGTGCTGTGCCCGGCTCCGGGAGCGCCCGCCTGCTCTCATCGCGGGCACGACGCGGGCCCGGCATCTCTCCTGACTGCTCCGCACGCGTTTCTGACCAGAAACTCACTCACACGGAAAAAAAAAAAAAAAGAAAAAAAAAGAGAACAAAAAGAAAAAAGTAGAAATAAGCAGAATTTATCAGAATGAGAAACCGCAAGAACCAACCCTCACATGCCCCGGTGCCGGGAGGTCCCGGCTCCCTGCAGCCCACGGCCGCCCCGCCCCTGCCGGGNTCCCTCCGGCGGGACAGCGGCGGCGGCTGAGCGCGCAGCCGGGCCGGTCACGGCCGCTGGGGATCCCGGGCCGGCCGCCTCCAGAGCCGGGTCACAGCCCCCGCACCCTGATGCGCCCCGGGGGGATTACGCGGCGGCCGCCGAGCGCCCAGCGAGGCTGCTGGCCTGGCACGGGAGAGCTGCGGCTCGTGGCCCTGGGGCTGCCCGTGGCTGCGCTGCCCTGAGGAAACCTAATGGACCTACCTGGCCCGCTAAAAATAGTTCACATCTGGTGCACGCCCCGAGCTCACTTTAATACCTGTTGCAGAGAGGTGACTACATCACAGCAGCACAACATAAGTGTAATTACATAATAGCAGGGTGAAGTTGCAAGACTAAGTACTCAAAAGTTGGGAAGTGGATGAATTTTATCAGTCCAGCTCCTAGTTGGTACATGAACCAGGCTTTAATTATGCTGGTTAGGTTTTCTTTGCAAGGTCCCTGACAAATGCACTGCAAAGAAGCTGCCAAACTCAGTACTGGGGATCATGTGCCTCCATCAGAGACTCTGGCTGTTGTGTTGAGTTTGTCTCCTTCCATTTTTCTGATAATATTTGAACCTGGGTTTTGTTTTCAGACAGGTGTGACATAAGGGGAACTGTTTCAGAGCTATCTATGTTCTAGGTCTTCCACAAAAGCAGGGTAGACACCCGGTGGATGGTCAGGTGGTGGATGACCTTTCCATGTGAATATATCTGTAACAGGTACGGCTCCTTATCCCATTGCAACCATCAAAGAAATCACACAGAAAAGAAACCCTATGAAGTTCCTCCCTGTGGAAAAATCATCAACAGAAACTTCTCAAACCCCAAAGTTAAACAGCCACGAACCAGGTATGTATAAGGACAAGAAGCCCCTTGACTTCCTTCATCCAAGCACTACTACTTTATTGTATAAAAGTTGTTGACAGTTTTAGACTGTGTGCTGCATTATGCATGTAGGAATTTATGAGGGATAGTTTAACATCTCATGTAGACTTTATGTTTTGTTGCTGGCTGCTCTGTCCCTTCATAACTGTTCCTCTTCCCCTGGCTGAGACCCTATAAAAATACAAAAATCCTAGTTTTATGATCCCATTTTACTAATTAGAGCTGGAAGCACTAGCATAATAGGGCCTCAGCTGTAAAAATATCCATATCTTTTAGGGTCAAATCACTACAGGAACAACACTGCAAAAGCTTCCCCCTCCTTGAGCAAAGCACTCATTGCTTTTAGTTGTGCTTGGGAGTGCCTGGCACCCCACTGCCTTTTGGCTTCATGTCTGGTGGATGGTAAATCACATGTAGAAGCATGACAGTCTAATCCTCTGATCATGCAGAAGCTTGACCAGAGTGCACCATCAGAAAAAGGGTAGAAGCCTCTCAGTGGAAACTCAGGTACAAAAATGAGTGATGGGTACTCATGGCTCTTCTCCCAGGAAGAGCTTGTGGGCATCCGAGACATGGAGCAAGTAGCTGAGAAGTGTTTAGACACAAACATAGAAACCAGAAAAGACAGTAACATCAGTGATTGGTTGATATGTCCCCTTCCACTTCTAGCAGTGCTGTCTTAAAATCACTGCTGCCCACCTCATCTAATTCTCACTACCTGTGCGCTGAACTTACCATCCCTTAGCTCTGAAGACCTGAAATCCCCTGTGAGCACTCCCTCTGTCAAAGGGGCCTCAAAGGCAAAACCCCATACTAGGGCTCAGCTGATCCACTTGGAGTGTTGAACACAGTTACGTCTTCTGCGTTAAACAATTATTCAGGTGAACTGGTCTGTGAAACTGCAAAAAACTCATATCTGTTTCATTTAGGTAATCCTGAATATATATAAGTAATGATACGTAAGTAATGGCATCCTGTTGCTGCAGAAAGGGTCCTAGTCTAAACCAGTTAAAGTCACAACCAGTGTCCAAGGCCTGTAGAGTTAGGCATTGTTCAAACAAACAGGGAATTTCAGGCCTTAGGGAATGACAATCTATGTGTCAAATGGACACTGACTGTGCTGGAAAACTTAGTCATGAAATGATTACACGAGAGTCAGTGTCATGCAGCCTAGCCACATCTCTCCTTTGCCTTTATTTTCACTCCTTCCTGTTCTTTTTCCTTCTCAACAAGCCTTGGCTTTTGCTCCTAATTTTCAAAAAAAATTACTGCTTTGCTTTTATCTAGATAGCCTTTCAGATGAGGTTTCAAAGTTCTAGAGTAAATATGGGTATATGCTTTCTCTCCCCCAAAATAAATTTGAAAAAATTACGGACAAATATTATGTAGTGACAACATCCAGCAATATATATTAAAAGATAAATGAAATGTGATCATCCCCAGCTGTACCTGGTATGAGGTTAAGTTGCGGCTAATGCCACAAGACAGCATCTATACTACACTATCTTTTTAACAGATTGTGATTAGATTAGTTTCAGACTTTCTCCTTGCCTTTCAACATAGTTTTTACTTCCATTAGAAGTATCGAGGGTGCAAGTCTGAAAATTATTTTTAAATTACTATGTGACAAATATGAAAGCAGTATGAACAGACAACCTTTGAAAGAATCTTCAACATTAGATCACATTGGAGAGTTGCTTTTAGACTGTCTTACTCTTCATTATTGAAATATAATGGATGCAAAACATATATAAGTAGAATAGACGTATTTTACTCCAGAACTGATACATTCAGACTTCTACATTCTTAGAGGCTTCTAATAACAAAAAGGGAG
>VYZQ01002609.1:34487-45328 GCA_013400655.1 Mystacornis crossleyi | reverse complement strand
CATCCCATGCTGCACACTTTCTGGCACAGATTTTCTTGGGAAAATTTCAGGAACAACCTTTGAGTGAATCTAGCTGTATACTAAGTAGATACATGTAATGCCTTTCTTTTCAATTCCCCAGTGTCTCTAGCTGTGTGTCAAATCATTATAAAATATCTATGCATAATTACTGTCTCACAAGTAACTCTGGCATACTTTCTGAAGCATCACTTCCTTCACCCTCCCCTCTCTGCTAATGTAGCCAACAAAAAAAACAACACAAAGTGCTGAACTTTCAAGTGGGCAGGACAAATAGCAGAAATAAGTACATGAGTACAACACCATGCATTCTCTACTGTCACCTAGAAATAAAAGGTCACTCCTAAATTTATTCTGGCTTTTTAGTGCTAACACCCAACTGAATGCTCTGCACTCTTCAGCAGAGTGGGTGAAGCCAGATGAGAGGTGTGTAATTAACCACTGTCCCCTGACCCCACTCAACTAATTGGCAAGTTGGGTCTTGGGAGAGAGAGACAGACAGAGTGTACGTCCTTTGTCTGCATGACTGATCACTTAGCTGAGAAAGAAGCTTAAAGAGGCAACAGCCCGGAGGTATTGTGCTATCCTAGGCCTGACCCCATTAGAGAGGTCATGCAAGGAAAACAAGAAAGTAGCTCGGACATTTTTCATATTTCAATGTTCTAAAATATTAGAGCATCCAGCAGTTCTTAGAGAATACAATGAACAAGTAGAACCTTAGCAGTTCTAATATTTCTTGATTATTTATTCTCACACTGAACAAATACAGATACCTCAAATCTCACTTTAAAATAAAGTGGCTTAAAGGCTTGCACTGGCAGCTACCCACTGGAACCTAAATAGAAACAAATCATTTCATCTACTGCAGAAGCAACTGCTAGTGGATGACCTGTGTCCACTCACTCATCTGCCAACTCTTTCTTTTCCCTGCTCACTCCTCTAATTTTTCTCTTTCTTGCATGACTACCTCTCACTAGGTGAAAGGGAGGAAAAGAATCAGGCTAAACTAAATTTACAGAAAAAATGACACATAACCTAAGCTAAAATGACTGCTTTCTGCCCTAATGGATGACAAAATGAGGCATGAAACCTAGGGCCAGGTGGGAAATGTCATCTTTCCCCCTGAGTTCTGTACCCAGATAAACAGTTTGCAGATGTGGCCTCTCCATACACTGCTGATGCCAAGACAGCAAGATGTTTGTGAGTCACTAAAGACTGAGAAGTACAAAAGAAGCCAAAATAATGAGTTAATAAATAAAGAAAAAGAAGAAATGAGACAGACTGTGAAAATTTGGGAAAGGAGAGAAAGTGTCTGTCTTTCTACTTCAAAAAAGAAAATTAAAAAGGAAAGGCTAAAGGGATGAAAAATAATTTTAAAATTTAGACTGGTGGAAAAGGTACTATGGACAAGATATATTTGGGCTAAATGCAAAAAATACAGCATGAGGGGGAAAAAAGAGAAAGAAGCATAAAGAGGAATAGATGAACAATTTAATAAATTTACTATGTGTACACTTTTCCCTTGGTAATGTTACAGAACTAAGGCTTCAGAGCCAATTTTACTGTGGCGTGCTCCCAAACAACAATGCTAGTTCTATGGCTGATGACACATTACAGATTAAATTGATTATTCACAAAATATCTCTTCTTTCCTACTTTCTCTTTAAAAAAAAAATGGAATATTGGTTTGATTTTTGTTTAGAGAGTTTTTCAGTGGGACAGATTTTTCTGTAAGTCAATTGGCCATATTTAATTAGCAAAAGTTGCAGCATAAGTGTCTTCAAAATGGAATTCTCTCTTCCTTTTCATCACCTCAGAATGTTGAGGAAACTTACCTCCTCAGATTCCCCCCCATCCAACGGAATCCATGCCAATCTATAAAAAGCAATATTTGATGAGGTGGGCTTCCAGCTGACCCTGAAACTATCTGTTGATGCTTCATCAATTTCCAAATGCTGAGGAGCTGGAACTCTTTCTGGAAAATATTTCAGACAAGAAAAGTGAGAGTGAATTATTCTCCAAGACTTCCATCGATGGCAATATTAGGCACATACATTTCACTTGCAGTTTGTTAAAAGAGTGTAACATGGGGGGTTGACAACAAAGGCACACAGAATTCTTTGCCCACTTATTTGTTCTTAGGGAAGTAGTTCTGTAGTTCGAGGAGGGGAATAGCTCTTTATTCTAACTGGACAGGCTTCTGCCCACTGAAGGAACTGCATGCAACCCTAAGTCCATCTCCTTTGCTGAGAGCTCTGTGCACCAGGCTCTTTCCTTGTACCTCAAAGCAAAGTCCCAGTCTCTAAACTTTCCAGGCTCCGTGCATTTCCATTTGCACTTTGCACGTGTCAGCCTCTTGCTCCATACATGTATGTTTTCCCTTCCTCTTCTGTCTCATCTTTCTCTTTCCTCCCTTTCCTCCCTTCTCTTCCATTATCAGGTTGGAAAGCATAAATGTGTGTCATCAACCATTCGTTTAATGCAGAACTCCAGTTACAGAAATTCTGTGTTAAACAAACTACAGGAACTTTGAATGTCTTGTATTTTGTCCTCTTGATGTAGTTCCCCTGTATGTATATAAGGTTCTACCCCCTAGTGCCCGGATAGTCCACTGGTTAAATGTCTGATTCAAAACTCATCACACTTCATCTGGAGATACAAATGCCATCACAGTGAATAATGCTTCAGAAAGCTGTGGAGATGTTTTCATGATGTCAAAAGATTACTCACATGAGTAAAGAAGCAATTGGCCCCACAGTAAGGGAGCAAAGAAGCCAAAAACACCAATGAAAATAACAGAAAACATTCCATATATCTGAATTCACAGCCAGAGACATTTGCTGCAACTAATCTTACTTTCCAGTAACGTAAGAGAGTATAAAATTTCTTCTTGGAAAGCCTTCAGAAGTCCGGCAATACTTACTTGTGGTAAAGCTGCCAGTAAGGGGTTCAGATTGTCCCTCATCATATAGGGAGAAAATAGCAACAGTATACTCTGTAAGGGGTGCCAAACTTTTCAGAGTATGGGTTGAAACACGGCCAACTTCCACCTAGAGAAAGCATAATTTGCAGTAGATATTGACCATACAATACATATCAGTGTCTGAAATTCTTCTGGGTGATAATGATACAGAAAGAGAATGCCATGTAATTAGTAGAGAAATTCAGTGAAACTATGAACAAATATAAATTCAGGTCCATAAAAGCTGACAAAATCAGTTGAAATAGACAAACTACAACACAGGAGAATTTTGCACTTATGGCAAACCATGGAAAAGGAGAATTCAGCCACGGTAAACCCAACTCTCCAACTAACATCAGCACTGCATATTCTGGAACCCAGAAGGGGAAGGAGCTTTTTGGGCGATTAGATCCAATCCCTTATCATGGACAATCACTGCATAAAATCCTCATGTTTAACATTTGTCAAGAGACAGATGAGAGTTTCGTCTGGTCTCCCTTCAGGCTGCAGTTAAGTGACTTTGCCAGGGACATAAAACTCAAAGCTGTATAAACAGTTTATCAGCCCAACTGTTCAATGCCACATTAGCTCAGCACTGCAGGGAAAATACTACCAGTGCAGAGCAAACAAAAACATGCCACCTGTTCTTTGAACAGACATAAAGGAAAAGTGAACTGAACATTCACTCACATTACATTACTACCACAAGCCTGAGATGTTCAAATACCACTGTGACCAGTACAGTCAGGCATATTATCTATACTAAGAGTAATCAATTGGAAGAAGCCAAATTATTTCCAATTTAAATTTTAAGGAGCCTAGCTCCTTAAAAGAAACAAAACATTGCACAGGTATGCTCTCTTCTAAAGCTGGGAACAGTTTCTTCAGGTTCAATACAAATATCCCACCTTATACAGATGAAATGCCAGATATGTCCCAGAAAAAAAACGTAATTACAGATAACTACCATTAAAGACCTCTTTTTCTTGAGGGCCAAGTTATCCATGACAACTTATTTCCTAAGGGATCTGGACTGTTTTAATAATCAAACTCATTTACTGCAATCATTTTTTTTTTAATCTGTATTTTTAAAAATTTCTGTATTAATATTTCTGTATGAAGCGTTCCATCTCATTTTGCATTCTATCACAGAATTCATGCTGCTAAAAGGTATTATAAAGCACCCTTAGTAACAAGGCAGAACTAAATATTGCAAATTATTAAATATAAAAGTCTAAGTTAGAACATCTTGGTATTGCTTTAGCACTTTGCTCAAGCCGAATCCTGTTTCTAGGAAGAGAGCTCTCAATACATAATTAAAGCAAATTGTTGCAAAAATGTGGCAGCCTTCAGATAGTCTTTTTGAATGAGCTTGAGTCCATGGTATGTGATACATCAAAAGTCTTATTATCTGAATTGAATCAAGAGTAAGTATTTCCATATTACACACTTAGTCAAGACCCTGCTCCTGGGAAATCACTGTTCCCTTGAGTTGTCTCCTTCAGTTTACGTTCAGACTGTTCAGAGTACTGTCCCCCACATACACTTACATCCAGCATTAAGTAAACTCTTATTTACACCTATTTTCAGAATTCTCTTGCAAATCTTTTGCTAGAGCTTGCACAGCAGCTTTTGTTTATAAACATTACCCTTAATAATTACAGAAGTTTGGGGAGGTTCAAGATGGGAAAAGTGGTACTAATAATTTACCTCATTGGTTTCTGTTCCGTCTGTTTTAACGTGCATGATACGATAGCCATTTACATTTTTGGAAGCAGGATCCCATGTTAGCTTAGCACTATTGTGCCCAACATCAGAAAATTTCAAGTTTGCTGGTGGACTTAGAGGTACTTGAAAAGAAAAGAGATAAAACCATGAAAGTGATCCCAGGTTTTAGCTGTGAAATTTTTCATGTCTTAAAAATAAATAGTATGTTTTCCATTCAAAAATTTATATCACCAGTATTTCTATTCAAAGACCTACATCAACGGAGCTACAAGAATACTTAGACAGGTAAAAGGGAGTATCTCTTTACTGAAACAGGACTTTCAGATTTGCTAAATGCATCTTAACTGATACTGAAAAAGAAATAAATTATGATATTGTTCATTGCAGATATCATATAGAGGTATAGCCTACACAACACTTGCAATAAACCTGTGTTTGTATTTGTGTATTTAAGCCAGCTAGATCTTTATCCTATATGCATTTGGTTTTCACGTGCTTCCCAGCAAAAATACTTCATGAGAGTAGAATTTTGGCAAAAACCTTTCTGAATCCTAAAAGACCCTGACATAAGGGTAAGTTTGTCAGAAAAGCATAACTAGCTTAGAAGACCTCCAAAGATGCTATTTTTTTCCCTCTGCCTAGCCATTCTGTTTGGAAACCTAAGCTGTTTCCCAACAACAACCACAGTTAAAGCCGTACTTGTATGCTATATATTCCTTGACTGTCACAAGTTGAAGGAAAATGAGGTCATGCAGGAGACAGTCTCAGATTACATGCACTTCTGTCACACCGCAGAAAGCAATTTGTTCTGTCTGTTACTCTCAGCAGTAGGTTCTGTATTAGTCCAACATCTGCTGCTTTCCTCTGAATTATAAAACCTTTCTCTATCCATTCTGCTGTCACAGACACACTCCTCAACAGTCCACACGGACAGATAAATATCAGCACTTCAGAAGCTGCTTCCCTCACACAAAAGCACATGGGAAAAAGCAAAGATTTTAAAGGCCTCATATATTATGTGAGATCTTTAGCCAGGCCATTTATCGATCCAGACTCTGCAACCAGCTTAGGAACAGTGAAGTCAACTTGGCTCTGAGAAAAGAGAAGACGGGAACACATTGGAACTGTAGTAGATGGGTTTGCCACACATTCTGGCATTCAGCATATTCCTCTGAGTCTAGTGAAGGGAGTATCACATGCTGGCTTTCTTTTCTACTTTCTGTCAGCCATGGAATGCACTTTATTCCACCATCCAGGTTGTACAACAAAATGCATCAGTCTCAGCTCTTTCCCCTTGGAACCAACCTCCTGACAACATTGCTCTCAACCAGACAGGCAGTCCTGGTGCCAGACTTACGTGATATTTACAGTCAGCCTTGGATGAATCCCGGCCCCAAAATGAAACTACACCCTCTAACAAGCTTGCTGAGTATGTCTCTGTTGGCATAGGGAAGGTTTTGCTACAGTAACTGAGACGATACAGTGTGTAGAATATTATTTACTAAACACAGATTACCAGATACTACACCTAATACTACGGCAAATTTGGCAGATCACTCTTCAGGCAGGTACACGCTCCAGGAAGAAAATAACAGGTAGCCTATTCATTAATTGTAACCCAGAAATAATCACAGTGAAAGNAAGAAAAGAAAAGCTTAAATCAGATTCTGGACAGGTAAGACATTACTGTTAAACACCAACATGATCACCAGAAGCATTCTTCCTCCCAGGCTGCCCCACTGCCTGATTCATCAAAGCCTGCTAGCAGAGGGCTTATTTGAATAGCTGCATATGACAATCAATCTTCTTTCATATTACAGTCCTATATACCAGAGATGGCTGCATTGTGTCATCCTAAAAATAAATGAAGGTTGCAGAGAGGTTAGGGTTTCTTTTTCATTCTGGTCTAGTAGCAGCAGTAGTGATGATGGGCTGACTAACTTACGTTACCACCTTCTGTGAACAGACTGTCATAAAACCTCAGCTTGTGCCAATGTATCTGGAATTTGTTTGTGATCTGCCATGCAATGTGCTAGCCAGGTTTAGAGCTGTGCATTCTCCAAGATCATATGGTATGAAGTGAACTGAAGCTGGCACAGTCATAAACTGCGTAAACTACTTTTTTTGAGAAATGAAAATCTGATACTGGGTAGATATTGACCAAAGGCCGGGGTGGGGGATAAGGGCATTGGGCGTTGTGCAAGATGAGGAGCGAGGCATAAAGAGACAGAGAAAAGGAGAGAGAGAGGGAGGAATAAAGAGCCAAATACTTGGTTCTTTTTGTTAGGAATCTTCTACACTCATTTCAAGTTGACAAACATGCCCAGGCTGCAGCAGTTCGCTATTGGAACTTGTCTGTCTACAGCTGTCCTCCTAGAGAAGACCCAGCAAACACCATTCCTAGAGCTTCTTCCACTATTGCTTGCTGACCTTACAAGGAATTCCTCTGGGGTTTCTTTTTTCCTAGTATTCGCATGCCTGAACTTCTCTCACTTATTAAATATAAGTCACTTTCACCCTGACTGAGTTACTCATGCCAGGAGCACAAAACAAGAAGATTCATTCACTCCCCTGTTGGGAGCAATAGAGATGTCACTCAATGCAGTCCCAGAAATGTCCTAGAAGCATAATTGCTTATATTAAATTCCTTTCTCTTCAACATGCTGGAGCTATTTAGAGAGCTGACATACAGCCTGTGTACAGTTTGCAGAGGACAGAATTTAGCTGGCAAAATTCTTGCCACTCATTAAAAACACACCATCTATCATGACTGCACAGGCACTTTCCAGCCCTCCGTTTACCAGATGTTAGGCAGCAGGGGTTGGACAGAAATCTTCTCTTTGCTTCTTTTCTGTCTGTACTACTACTGAGCCAGAGGAATGACTTTCTCCATCTGAGAAGGCTCACACACACACCTGGTTCTCTAGCTAGAGGAGGCTAAACAGACCAGTATCAATTTAGGTCCTACGTGGTGACCTTCATGCACCTTCAGCAAGTTCAGAAAACTGTCAGTAATTTCACCAAGATCAGTAGGGGCATCCATAGTACCACTACCAACAGGAGAGACAAGTTCACAATCCTGATGCAAAATTTTGTAGAAATCCTCAGCCTCTGTAAATTAAGTATCCACAGGGAGAAAATTGCGTAAAGAGCTGGCCCAATTGTTCAAATCAGATAATCAGATGCCTGCTCGAATATGTGCAAAGACCATTCTGAAGTTTTCTTAACACTGAAGTAAATATAGATTTGTGCTACCTACATGTAGTTTCTTGTCCTGTGAGGGGATCACTGGCTTCTTCTCCAAACATGGCATAAACTGTGACTGTATATTCTGTATTTGGCAACAATCCATCCAGTTCAAGATCCGTTGAGGTCTCCCCAATTTTTATCTAAAAACACCATGATAAAAATTGACACATTATTTCTGAATTAGCTCATAATGAGGAATAATACCAGTTAAACACTTAAAATTAAATACATGATCAAATTTTCTGCTGAGCATTTGTGTGACACCGTGCCTGCAGTGCTTCGCCCAAGATTTTGGGATTTTGCACAATAATTAAAAGATTAAAACTTTCAAAAAGCCAAAAGCCAACACACAGGTAAAAGGATTTCAAAAGTGACTAATCACATTAGCAATGACAAAATATGCCTCTTCAGAATGAGCAGCCTTTTCCCATGCACATTTTGTTATTTCCACTCCCTTCTACATTTCAGTTCACCTTCAGTCACAGATCTGAAAATCACACGAACTCAGTGGAGGAGTTGATTTCTATGCACACTGAGGCTCAGATTTGTTGCTACTTGTATTAATTTCCTCATCCACCTATTCATGGAGAGCTACATTAACATGGACTGCATTTATTTCTTTGGGGTAAAGCTCAGTCCTCCTAAAGCAGCCAGTTCTCAGGGGGGCCCCATTTTTAATAGAATTACGTGCTCACAGCCACGGCTTTAGCAGTGAGCACAAGTCTGTGCTGGCTTTCAGCAGCTTCATGCCCTCTTCACAAGTTCACATGTCCCTGCATGCTTCATAGCGTTCTTGCTTGAACACAGATGTTGTACATAACCTTAACTACAGATATAGAAACTTGAGCATAAAAACTTTTAAATCCTAGGCCAGAAGTTCCATTGGTTTTACTACGTTAGTAACAGAAGACTAGATTTTACCTTGTCCCACCTTCTTTTCCTTCTAAAGAAGGTCTTCTAAAATCACTTTTGATGAAAGACATTATTTTTAAATTTAAAAATAAAGGTTGAATAGAACTAAAAGAAAACCAGTGAAGGTCGTCTTTTAGACCTACAGATTTTACTTACATTTAAAGGCCCTGATGAGAACAGCGGCTAAACTACATATTCTTCTGATAGCACACTTAGGAGATATCTTAGTTTTGCTTTATTTTTACTTTGAGTGTTAGTTCTATATGATGATAGAGTATCACTTTATATAAAATTTCAAAAGGGTCACTTAAATTCAGTTAAATTCGTTGCATTTTTATGACAAGGGCATAAAAATAACCAACTGTCACTTGAACTTCATTCACAGCCTGTGACACATACAGTACTTAATCAAGTCATGGGAAAAAAACCCCCAAGTATTTGCTGATCACATTGGAGGTTGAAGGACATGTACTAGTTTATTCTTTAAAAGTCTGATTTTTTCACTAACTGCTATTCAAATGAAAGCACAACACGTCACCTCCTTCTCATCTGCTGCCAATCCTTCTGTGAGGGGAGCATACAGGATCATGTAACCTGTGGCACCCACGACTCCATTCCACCTCACCCTCATGCTGCTCTGGGACACATCGTACAGCTGCAGATCCGACGCCATTGGCAAGGCAACTACAGGGGAGCAAGAGACAGACACTTCAGTTGTCTCACTTGAACAATCAGCTGTTATTCAAACAGTTTGTTTTACCCCAGGAAACACAAAGGAATATAGCTTTCTCCAGGCATGGAAGTGCTGTCTGTATGCTACAAATAAGATCTAACTGGTGCATAAAAGAACTCAGAATTAGAGAAACAAGGAAATGCTAACCCAAACCAATTCTAATGCCAGGGCGCATTTATGCCTCACAAAGCATTTCATTAGGAATTAGCATTTATTAGGAACCAGTAGTAGTTTCAAGGGATGGCTCTTTCTGGAAGTAGTTCCCAAGCAAAAGTGTGGTGTGACAGCCATGAGGTACAAGGCCCTTGAAAAACCCTGGATGAGCACACTGCACACATCAAAATATTTTGGCTGTAAACGATTGCCCATTTAAGGCCTGGACTGTCCAAACTGGCATTGAGGCCTGTATCAGTGTGATTATGCAAATATGGGAAAGGTCATCCATTGCAAATCATGGCAAATGCTAACCTGGCAAGCAAGAGAAGGATGAGTGAAATTCAAACAATATAAGGAGGTTTACTTGTGAATTTAAGGCACTGATACCAGAACATAGCACCAATCTGGGTTTCCAAATGTTTCTTTGCATTTCTGTAACTCTTTAGAGCAGTATTTCACACTTCCCTGGTTGTCCTCACTTTATTCCTCTCACAGAATAAAATCCCATGGCCTCTTCACTGCCGGTACATCACTGATGAATCCCACCAAAATATCCAGGCACAAATATGGAGAAATATTCAGGCACGAATATGGAGAGATATGAATGAACTTTGACTTCTCCTTTGGAATTTATACACTGAGAATAGCCCCCAAAATGACTGAAATGGTCTGAATAAACAGAAGGCAATTGCTAACTGATACAAAACCTTTTCTGTTGCAGTGGGGTGGCTGCAACCTTTCCCTGGGAGACAGCCTTGGCCCGTGGAAGAATCAAGGAGACGATATTTGATAGATGTTTTCAGGTTTTATTCCCCCTGGCCGCACATGGCCGGAGCCCAGCAGGGACTCCGACAGCGACCTGCCCCCAGAACAGGTCTGGAACAACCCCCCCGGGGTCCCGTGAACACTCCCTTAAGTACAGAACTCCCGCGGGCTACATTCAAAGTGACCAATCGGGGTCTGGATTTTGGGTACACATGACCAGGGAACAGGGACAGAGAAACCCCGTGCCCCAAGCATCCACTCATGCTCATCCCCCCCACGGGGGTCACCTCTTCACTTTTCTATTTGAAATTCTGAAGA
>VYZQ01002609.1:0-34470 GCA_013400655.1 Mystacornis crossleyi | reverse complement strand
TCTTCCATAGTCCGAGAGGAAACAGTAAAACACAAGTACTCACGAGATTTCTGAGTCTTCGCTGTTTCTCTTAGGCTGTCTTCAGGGATCCAGGGATCGTTGAATTGCCCGCATATCTCCACCATTATGTTGCAGTGGGGTGGCTGCAACCTTTCCCTGGGAGACAGCCTTGGCCCGTGGAAGAATCAAGGAGACGATATTTGATAGATGTTTTCAGGTTTTATTCCCCCTGGCCGCACATGGCCGGAGCCCAGCAGGGACTCCGACAGCGACCTGCCCCCAGAACAGGTCTGGAACAACCCCCCCGGGGTCCCGTGAACACTCCCTTAAGTACAGAACTCCCGCGGGCTACATTCAAAGTGACCAATCGGGGTCTGGATTTTGGGTACACATGACCAGGGAACAGGGACAGAGAAACCCCGTGCCCCAAGCATCCACTCATGCTCATCCCCCCCACGGGGGTCACCTCTTCACTTTTCTATTTGAAATTCTGAAGAATCTGACCTGCACACAAATATTCAGGAACAAATTCTAATTTCAGTCACAGAGCTTCTCTGATCTCCTTGTCCAAGCAAAAGTTGCACCTTGTCAAGTTGGTATTTCCAAGTATATCTCTTACATTATGTTCAACAAGGTCGAACAGAGCTCTAACAGAACCATGCCAGCCTCATCTTTTCTTGTTCATTGAGGCTGTTCAGTCAGTCTGTCACTCATGTCTGTAAACAGTGGCAAAACTTCAACCCAGACTTCTCTTTAAGTTTCCACTTCCAGGTTACCCCATCTACCCTTTCAAACCGTTTACAAGCTCTCCGTCCTATTTAAAGCCTTGTTCTTGTATTGATTTTTATTTCCATGAATTCTCATGATATCTCTAATTATAGGGAAAAACTACCCATGAACATTTTGAAATGTACATCAATCTCCCTGCTCAGAGCTCCACTCACAACTCTGATACCTACAGTAAGAAACTACATGTTGAGATATCCTGAAGCCGCTTTGCACCACATTGTGTCATTCCTATTCAAACTGCCCCAGGGTGACAGTGAGAGTGTCCATCACCTGATCTTTCCCTTATTTTGATTCTAAAAAATCTATGGGAAAAGCATCCTCTAACTCTAACTTATGACTTGCATTTTAACTCTCAACAGGAACCAGTAGATACTCGGGCAATATATATAAAAATTGACAAAGAAGTGACTGGAAATAAAACGTGCTGTTTTATACTGGAATTTTCAGCTGAAGAGCTCAGAATCTCAAACATAAATATCTAGTAGATAATGCTGGTTTGCATCTTGGTCAGTTACCAGACTATCCAAATATTCAGGTAACAAAGGGATAAATTAAACTGACTAAAAATAGCTGGAATAAACCAGGTACAAACATATTTTTAGCAAATGAAAATGTGAACAAATATCATATTTATTTCAAGTTAGAAGTGACTATTAAATCACAAAACTTTCTACTTATCTGTACATTATGCATATATCTGTTTAGATTTCACATACCTGTAAACTATTTTCAGCATTCTGGATAAACAAATGCAATTGGTGACTATTTTAATCTGTCAGTATCTCACACACAGGCAGGAATGTAAACTACAATTTTCCATAATTCTCCATTAGAATAGTAAAAAATTACTTAAAATTGCAGGTATTTTTAGCATGGGGAGTGATTAATACTTGCACATGTCAGACTATTACTTCCAACATACTATCAAAGACAGCTGTATAAAATGCTCGATGCTGCATGACCTTGGGGTGTGATCTGATCACATCTCTGAAAGCCAGCAGGGCTGGGCTCCGTCAGAACTTGACTGGGTGACTTCAAAGGAATACCAGGTGCAATACAAAACAATCCTGTTGGCTCAGTATGTGACTGTTCTCTCAGCCTCGAGACATTAAACAGGTCCTAACACTGTCTCATGGGGTATAACATGGCTGGAGATGACATTTTGGGAGGCTGAGACTAAAAGAAATGTCTAAAATAATTTTATATTATTCTATTTTTTTTTCAGATTGAGGAGATTAGCACTGACACAGAAACAAACAACCACTGAGCATGAAAGGCACCTCTTGAGATCATCTGGTCTAATTAACTTCCCTGTTCAGTCAGGGTCAGCTAAAGCAGGTTGCTCAGAACCTCATCCAGTTTGGCTTGAAATATCTCCAGAGATGCAGATTTCACAACCTCTCTGGACAACTTATTCCAGTGTTTGACCACCATTACAATAAATCCGTGCCTTCTTCTGTTCAAATTTAATTTCATGGAGTTTTATTTGTGCCCATTGGCTCTTGTCCTGTTAGTAAGTACCACAGAGAAAAGTCTGGCTCACTCCTCTTCTTCATTTCCTCATATTTTGACACATTGACAAGGTCACCTGAGCCTTCTCTTCTCCGGGCTGAACAGTCCAGCTGTCTCAGACTCTTATGAAAGATGTGCCAAGCCCTTAACCATGTTTATGGCCTTTCACTGAAGTCACTACACTAAGTCCACATGTCTCCTGTGTTGGGGGAACCAAGCACAGGACCAGGCATCCAGGTGTGGCCTCATCAGTGCTGAGCAGAACGTAAGAATCAGCTCCCTAAACCTGCTGACAATCCTTTTCTAATGCAATCCAGGAGGCTCCTGGCCTTCTTTGTGACTAGGGAGCTCTGCTGGTCCAGTCAGTTTGTTGTTTACTGTGACCCCCACGTCCTTCTCTGCAGAGCTGCCTTCCAGCTGGTCACCCCTCAGGGTGTAGTGACACATGGGGTTGTCGCTCACCAGGGACTTTGCATTTCCCTTCATTGAAATGCGCAAAGTTAAACTTGTTTTCCTCCTCATGTCGCTTGCCAGATTCAGTTCCAGGTTGGCCTTGGCTTTCCTATACTTACACCTGCAAGATCAGACAGCAGCTTAAACTTCTCCTGGGTCATTTGCCTCTTCTTCTACATCTCTAATACACTTCCTTTTTATGTCTGAGTTCTGTTACAAGTTTCTTGATTATCCATGCCAGCCTCCAGTCAGCTGGTTACCAACCTTTCCTGAGCTTGTAGGATGTGATCTCTTCTTCTCCTCCGCCATCAGTTCTTCCTTGTTTCTAAGTACGAGCTACAGCAGAGCACCTTCTCTTGCTTGCTCCTTGATCAGTTGGGTCAGGATGTTGTCAGAGCACTGTAGAAATCTCACAGATTGCTTGAGTCCTGCTGCGCTGTTCTTTCAGCAGATACCAGCTACTGATATGTCACATACGGACTTCCTGTCTCCTAGTCTGAACTATAAAGTTACTCTTTACTCCCTTTCCTAATATCTGTCATATTTAGTAAAAAAATAACTGCACTTTGCATACAAATACATAAAAATCTAAATGTATTAAGTCTTACAATATCCCAAGACACCATTTTACAGACAGAATATAATAAAATCATTAAGAAAGAAATTTACAACAGTTACTTTGAAACCTTTGGCACTGGTGGGAATCATATGCAGGAATTTCTGGTCCCACCTAATCCTCCACTCATGAGGTCATCTTCAGCTAAAAACCTAGTTTATAAAGCTTGGCTCCACACCCAAAACATAGGAATGTTCTGATTTAGGGTTCAACAAAACCAACTTCAAAGTTCAGCCCAGAGATAAAACCTTTCTCAGTGTTTAAATATCCACAGAGCATTTGGACTTACAAGCTTAGCCCAGAACTAATTCAAACAAAATTTAATTCAAGGCAAATGCACTAAAAGAAGGTAAATTGAAAAAGGCTCCCTTTGGTGTTTGTTTTTCACAAAGACTAGTGTTTACACACCCGGATTAAATGCAGACAGTCAAATCTGCAACAAACATGCTAAGGATACTCACGTGTGGTTTCCGTTCCACGGAGGCCCTCGCTGGCAGCATTGGAGTAGATAGCAAATACAGCTATCTGGTACTCAGTTAAAGACATCAGGTTTTTCAGAACTGCTGTTGATACACTTCCGTCTACCACTACCTGTTTAAAAGAAAATTTAACTACATATGCATAAAGCAAACAAACTATATAATCACCAAATCAATCAATCCCTCTTTCAGGTAATTTTTACACTGATTTAAGTTCAGTTCATGCTGCATTTATATACAGGAAAGTGTCTGAAAAAAACAGCAACCACATAAATAGTCAAAAATGTTTATCTGATATAAATAGCCATTTAGAACAAAGGAAGATCTTAGCTGAATAAAGTGTATGGGACACAGATTAAGAGTGTGTATGTGGCACTTTTTGATTTAATATTAACATAAATATTCCTTTATTACTACATATATATACACACAGAGTATTTCAAAATTACATCAATACATATCCATCCTAAACAAGTTTCTAGCACAAAAGGAAACAAAATATAATCTTAGTTAAATCCTTTTGCTCTTCTGCCTTTCCATTCAATTTGATAAGTTGTCAGCTGAAGTTAAAAGCTTGTTCCACTGCATTTTTTCCCATCTCCAAAATGCTGAAGTCTATCCAAATAAATACTCTCTCCAAATTTTCCATGACCAATCGTAGCTGTCCCAAAATATACACCCATATCATCTTCCTTTAATGAATGACTTTTTCTTAAAACTGAAATCTGGCTTACCATCAACTCCTACCTCTTCTGTTCTTGTAAACAAAATGATGCAGGGGGTGTCTGTAGAACTGTTTCAAGTAATCATATGCGTAAGAAAAAATGCAGGCACCTCACCCTACCCCCCTGAAAGTGCTAATTATTATAGCACATTTGCTTTAAATTGTATGACAGACACATAGCCTAGCTACTACCCAACCTTTGTCCCCATCCAGTGTGACCAGCCTCCTTTCTGGAGCCCACACAGGGAATTTCAGGGTGCATTTAAAATAAGATCACGGGTTTCCTGCCTGGTTAGTTGCCCCTGTTGCATTAAAAATTTCTGGGCAGCTTTTCTTCCTATTACCTCTTCTGGCTGTCCTCCTCGAGTGGGGTAGTACACAACTCTGTATTTTTCCACTTTGCCGGGTGCATGGGTCCAGCTAACCCGGAAGCCTCTAGCTGTTACATCTGATGTGACCAAATCCGAAGGAGTCCCAAGAGAAGCAATTGTTCCTAGGTTGGAGAAAACACAAATTTTTATTCCCTTCTGCATAACAGTTACTTGGTTTGTTATATTTGCTGAAGCTATAAATATTGTTCCTCATTAGAAAATCAAATAATTGGCACACTTATTTAGGTTATTTTCAATGGAAACAAAGAAGTAATAATGAGTACTGCACATGGAGTTCCACTGGGACTAAACCTCCCTGGTCTTTCACAAGCCTTTATATGAAAAAGACAAAAGTACAACACTAAGCCTTCCTGACCTTCCTCCCATCACTATTTCCAGACCTTTCTGTTGTGGGGTTTTTTTTCAGGTTGCTTTCCCCCCAGTCATGAAAAACATACAAGTATGTGATCAGCCGTGATCTCCTGTGCTCCTGCAGCAGGTCGGAAACTGATACTGCCTGTCAGGCCACTGAAGAGACACACTGAGTGGTCATCTCCTGTGTCAGTCATTCTTTTCCACAAAGAGGTCTCATCTTTTCATGGTTTTTCCATTCTCTCCCACTCAAGAGAACCTTTCCTACTGACATATATTGCATATATCTATATATATATTATATATATTTATAAAATCTTCCATATATCCATATATACTATGAGAGAGAGAGAGATAGAGATAGAGAAAATCACTCAGCATTTCTGTGACAATAAGGAATCACAAACCAATGAATAGAAACAAAATCCACTGAAACCTTTCAGAAAGAAAGACCTCACAGGTAGGACTATATCTGGCAAATTGCAACATTTTTTCATAGCCATTTCTTTTGTTCAGAAAAGAAAAAAAATTGTAGTCAGAGGAGGCTTTTTAACATAAGAACAATTTTCTTCACTGCCATCTTTTCCTGTGAGCCAAAATACAATTTTTGTGTGTTTAATAAGAAAGATAAAAAAATCTGTCAAGAGGAAGGGACAAAGCAATCTAAATAGTTGAAACTGTTGAGTATTTATGAGACAATAAAAACATTAGGTTAGGTGGTGGAAAGCACAGCATGAACGTAACAAGTCCATGTGCAGCTGTTAAACTAATTCATCCCCAAAACTCTGTATTACAAAAATATTTCCTTACCTGCCACTTGGAAATAGTTACAGCAGAATGAATGCACGTTTTTTAATTGTTTTGCACTACCAGATACCATAATATTTACCTCTACTAAAGACAGCAAAAGATCAGAGATATCTAAGCAAGAATAAAACATAGCTGGGAAGGTAACTTCCCTGACACTGGACTTTCTTGCAAGAAAAAGCATATATAGCATGAGTCTAGAGCCAGAAGCCAGCCTAGAACTGCAGGTATTTGATTTGTAGCTCAACGCTCATCAGAAGTTATGTTAAATTTTGTTTCTGTTCACCTTTGATTTCCTTTTCCTGCTCCTCTACTCGTGAGCACACTGTTCTGGTAAGACCTTCAACAATGGTGTGCATGAAGTTAAAGTCAGCCACATTGTAGACGTGTGTGCTGTCAGGCTCAGAGGCAATCTCTTTGAGTTCATTTATATCTGCATTCTTTACACCTTTTATTGGAAAGAAAAATAAAGAAAATATTTACAATGAAAAATTAAAAATTTTTTATACATGGGCATTGATAAAAAATTACTAATATCCAATTCTATTTGTTTTAATGACCAATTACAAATTGCTGTGTTTTTAGGATGTCAATTCAAGATGTTAATTTCTGTCAGCGTAAGTGGAATTTTTCAGCTATCTCATGAAAATGTAGCATCTATGTATACTGATAAATTCCAGTTATAGCAGCGTTACGAGCAATGTTTATAAAAGATACAAATTAATGATGATGTTTATTGGATACAGGCAAAAAAGAACATTTCCTTAGTAGAGACAGCAACTGATACAAATACTCCAGAGTACAATGGGACATGTACACGGATATGGCAGAACACACACCGATAGCAAACAGCTCAATGCCAGCGTCTCGTAGGTTTTTAGCAGGAGGGATAACATCATCCTGGGACTTCCCATCAGTGATCAGTATCCCAATTTTAGACACTCCAGGTCTTGCACCTGCTTCAGGCTTAAAGCTGTTTTCCAAAATATAAGTTAAGGCAAGACCTACAAAAGGAAACATTTTAAAAAACTTTCAGAGAGGAAAATATCCATTAATTTTGCCAGTATCACAGTGTTTGTCGACTCAATTTAAAAATTCTGAAGAATAAGTATAAAAGAAGAATTTATTTACTGAAAAATTAAATTCCAACAAGCAGCCTAAACTACAGAGAAGATGAAATTTATTTTTAGCAGCCGTTTCATCAATCAGTGTATTGATCAATCAGCAGCCTTTTGATCAAACTGGCTATGAAAGCCTAAATTGATCTTCCTGCAAATGCATCATCTGTTTTTTCTTACTCTACCAAATTCTACCAAGTTAGAACAGGAAGTTCCCTCTCCTACCTACATTGCTTATATGAAAGCAAATGCTCTGGATAGCTTAGTTAATCCCCCGATACAGATAATCTTACTTTTGTTTGTTTGTTTATTCTTTCTGATTTACAAGCTGAAAAAAAGCTTTATTTAAGCTTAGGGAGAATCTGATTTTAAAAAAATGCTAATTATTTAGAGGGAAAGAAGAACAACAGCTCCAGGACAAATTTACACATCACAGTGAGATCCTATCTGAAAACTCTTATAAGTCTCCCACAGAAAATGTTTCTAACTCACTTTCTCCTAACATCCCTATAAAATAATCATGATAATTTACTACTTCCTACCACTCAGTCATCTCGTTCCTAGAATCATAATATAGTCGTCTGTCCTTTGTCCCACTGCAATCACTCCTACCAAAATAAAAGCTGTTGCTCACTGTTTCTCCCACTCCTTACCCGTCAGAAAGGAAAAAAAAAAATGACAGCAATTTCATTAAAGCCATGCCTGGGTCTNAATTGTTCCTAGGTTGGAGAAAACACAAATTTTTATTCCCTTCTGCATAACAGTTACTTGGTTTGTTATATTTGCTGAAGCTATAAATATTGTTCCTCATTAGAAAATCAAATAATTGGCACACTTATTTAGGTTATTTTCAATGGAAACAAAGAAGTAATAATGAGTACTGCACATGGAGTTCCACTGGGACTAAACCTCCCTGGTCTTTCACAAGCCTTTATATGAAAAAGACAAAAGTACAACACTAAGCCTTCCTGACCTTCCTCCCATCACTATTTCCAGACCTTGCTGTTGTGGGGTTTTTTTTCAGGTTGCTTTCCCCCCAGTCATGAAAAACATACAAGTATGTGATCAGCCGTGATCTCCTGTGCTCCTGCAGCAGGTCGGAAACTGATACTGCCTGTCAGGCCACTGAAGAGACACACTGAGTGGTCATCTCCTGTGTCAGTCATTCTTTTCCACAAAGAGGTCTCATCTTTTCATGGTTTTTCCATTCTCTCCCACTCAAGAGAACCTTTCCTACTGACATATATTGCATATATCTATATATATATTATATATATTTATAAAATCTTCCATATATCCATATATACTATGAGAGAGAGAGAGATAGAGATAGAGAAAATCACTCAGCATTTCTGTGACAATAAGGAATCACAAACCAATGAATAGAAACAAAATCCACTGAAACCTTTCAGAAAGAAAGACCTCACAGGTAGGACTATATCTGGCAAATTGCAACATTTTTTCATAGCCATTTCTTTTGTTCAGAAAAGAAAAAAAATTGTAGTCAGAGGAGGCTTTTTAACATAAGAACAATTTTCTTCACTGCCATCTTTTCCTGTGAGCCAAAATACAATTTTTGTGTGTTTAATAAGAAAGATAAAAAAATCTGTCAAGAGGAAGGGACAAAGCAATCTAAATAGTTGAAACTGTTGAGTATTTATGAGACAATAAAAACATTAGGTTAGGTGGTGGAAAGCACAGCATGAACGTAACAAGTCCATGTGCAGCTGTTAAACTAATTCATCCCCAAAACTCTGTATTACAAAAATATTTCCTTACCTGCCACTTGGAAATAGTTACAGCAGAATGAATGCACGTTTTTTAATTGTTTTGCACTACCAGATACCATAATATTTACCTCTACTAAAGACAGCAAAAGATCAGAGATATCTAAGCAAGAATAAAACATAGCTGGGAAGGTAACTTCCCTGACACTGGACTTTCTTGCAAGAAAAAGCATATATAGCATGAGTCTAGAGCCAGAAGCCAGCCTAGAACTGCAGGTATTTGATTTGTAGCTCAACGCTCATCAGAAGTTATGTTAAATTTTGTTTCTGTTCACCTTTGATTTCCTTTTCCTGCTCCTCTACTCGTGAGCACACTGTTCTGGTAAGACCTTCAACAATGGTGTGCATGAAGTTAAAGTCAGCCACATTGTAGACGTGTGTGCTGTCAGGCTCAGAGGCAATCTCTTTGAGTTCATTTATATCTGCATTCTTTACACCTTTTATTGGAAAGAAAAATAAAGAAAATATTTACAATGAAAAATTAAAAATTTTTTATACATGGGCATTGATAAAAAATTACTAATATCCAATTCTATTTGTTTTAATGACCAATTACAAATTGCTGTGTTTTTAGGATGTCAATTCAAGATGTTAATTTCTGTCAGCGTAAGTGGAATTTTTCAGCTATCTCATGAAAATGTAGCATCTATGTATACTGATAAATTCCAGTTATAGCAGCGTTACGAGCAATGTTTATAAAAGATACAAATTAATGATGATGTTTATTGGATACAGGCAAAAAAGAACATTTCCTTAGTAGAGACAGCAACTGATACAAATACTCCAGAGTACAATGGGACATGTACACGGATATGGCAGAACACACACCGATAGCAAACAGCTCAATGCCAGCGTCTCGTAGGTTTTTAGCAGGAGGGATAACATCATCCTGGGACTTCCCATCAGTGATCAGTATCCCAATTTTAGACACTCCAGGTCTTGCACCTGCTTCAGGCTTAAAGCTGTTTTCCAAAATATAAGTTAAGGCAAGACCTACAAAAGGAAACATTTTAAAAAACTTTCAGAGAGGAAAATATCCATTAATTTTGCCAGTATCACAGTGTTTGTCGACTCAATTTAAAAATTCTGAAGAATAAGTATAAAAGAAGAATTTATTTACTGAAAAATTAAATTCCAACAAGCAGCCTAAACTACAGAGAAGATGAAATTTATTTTTAGCAGCCGTTTCATCAATCAGTGTATTGATCAATCAGCAGCCTTTTGATCAAACTGGCTATGAAAGCCTAAATTGATCTTCCTGCAAATGCATCATCTGTTTTTTCTTACTCTACCAAATTCTACCAAGTTAGAACAGGAAGTTCCCTCTCCTACCTACATTGCTTATATGAAAGCAAATGCTCTGGATAGCTTAGTTAATCCCCCGATACAGATAATCTTACTTTTGTTTGTTTGTTTATTCTTTCTGATTTACAAGCTGAAAAAAAGCTTTATTTAAGCTTAGGGAGAATCTGATTTTAAAAAAATGCTAATTATTTAGAGGGAAAGAAGAACAACAGCTCCAGGACAAATTTACACATCACAGTGAGATCCTATCTGAAAACTCTTATAAGTCTCCCACAGAAAATGTTTCTAACTCACTTTCTCCTAACATCCCTATAAAATAATCATGATAATTTACTACTTCCTACCACTCAGTCATCTCGTTCCTAGAATCATAATATAGTCGTCTGTCCTTTGTCCCACTGCAATCACTCCTACCAAAATAAAAGCTGTTGCTCACTGTTTCCCCCACTCCTTACCCGTCAGAAAGGAAAAAAAAAAAAGACAGCAATTTCATTAAAGCCATGCCTGGGTCTTTGGATATATCATTCCAAAATTACTAATTGCTGCTTTGATGACACTGGAATTGTATTCAGAGACTGTATTTTTCCCAGGTTGTCAGGCATCCCCCCTTTATCCATCACTAAGTGTCTCTGGGGCTTCCCTGCTTTAACTACTAAAAGGTCAATGGAAATCTTAAAGTCCTGGGTGGTCATGTGTAAAGTTAGTATTACTAGTTGTCAAATACTGAAACAACATTTTTCCTTCTCCAGAATAAAGCTCTGTGCATGAACATTATAAATGGATTTTGCATTTTCTTCCTAGCAGATAAAAGATTTCACTTCCAGCACAGAGAGTTATGTAAACTTTGTTTTATGAGACCCTGTCCTGATTCGCAGTGAAATCAATGGACAAGCACTTCAGAGAAGACTTAACTGATGCCAGATAAAGCCATTGGCAAGCTGCAAAATCCCTATCCTTTTCCCCTTTATAATAAGCACTAACACTTCTTAGTCTGCAGCAGAATATATTTTTTAATAAAAGGCGAAAGTTAAAACATACACAGCACCTGTTAAAGTATTCCCTCCCTTATATGGTAGATTACGGACTGCGTCCAAAACAGCATCCTTGGTGCCATAGGCATTCAAGTGCCATTCAATTCGGGGATCACCACTGTACTGTGCGAGACCTAAAGAACCAGAAATTAAGGTCATCCATCAGATAATAAAGCGGGTTTTTCTCAAGTATATACATTTTATGTACTTGGTGACCAATATCTTACCACAATTAGCTTACTGCAAGTAGCTTTGCTACCATACCAGAAAAACTGCATTTGTTGACAACAAAAAAATAGTATGAAGTTGTTCTGGGTGTCAACTCCTCAATTAACTTTCAAAGCCTTTTGCTCAAGTGCTAATTAAATGAAAAGCGAGGAAATACACAACTTTTTCAGAGTTATTAACATTTCAAGAATTTCTTTTTTAAAGAACAGTTTTACTTTATATACCTTTGAACAGTAGCAGATCAGAAATACAACATTTCAGCCAGTTTAAAACACAAGATAAACCATCCATTGGCACATTCTGCCTGCAAAAATTAAACTGCAAGCGTTTGAGGCTATTGCTGACTGAAGTCAGTAGGACTGTTTCCACTGTTTATATTTTTCCACTGACATTGCATTAGAGTTTTCCTAAGTTGAGGATCACAGTGAACTGTGATGAATTAATGCTGCAAACATTCCAGCAGCATTACTCTGATGACAGAAGTGCTAGTTCCAGATGAGGATGAATCTTGCACAAAAATAGTAACACTAAGCTGTTCACTATCCTGAAATTATAACATCTTTACATTGCTACAGAAATGTTAGGAAAAAGGTGCAGCACCTTACCTACTCTTGTTTTCTCAGATCCCACATTGAAAGCGGAAACCAGGTTTTCCAGGAACAGTCGAACGAGCCTGAAATTGAATCTGCCAATACTCCAAGAGCCATCTACTAGTATCACAATATCTGCAATTGCTGGAGTTTTACAGGTAAACAGGCTGCCTGTAAATTATTAAAATTAAACCAATATTATTAATTCAACAATAAAATTGTAACTCAAAAAATATATGCCTTCCTCCTTCCACCAAGCTTGATAATTAAAGCTTTCTTCCATGGTCAAAGTGAGAAATAAGCAAAATTACTTAACATGCTTGTTCTAACTTCAGTTATAGAATAGTCTGACCATTATCTACTTCAGTTCTTTCATTAAGGTGTTCAAAATTACTTTTGGGACACCTATGAAAAGAAATTCTCCTTCTAAAATACTTGAGAAAGAAAAAAATTAACTGCCATATAGCACAACCAAACCAACAGTTCATTTTCATTCCCAATGTACATATACAATTTCAGTCCCAGCACACAGTTCATGACTCTTAGCCTTAGGCACAGGCGATGCAGAGAGCGCTACTTAGAGATGCAGACATATAAAACAGTTATCAAGGCCCCTTTTACAGTCAACAGAGAAAACCAGGTGTTTCCATACATCTCAAAAAGCCCTTAAGAAAACCACTAGGCACCACTGTAGACTTGTAAAGCTAGAAGTGAATCTCACCCCTGGGAGGCGAGCAAAATTGAAGGTCAATTGAATATTCTGTATTAAACCTAAGTAGGAAGCACTCAATGCAACAGAGGTAAAATGCAAAGATCTCAGATTCAAATTCACAGCGTCTATGAGAATGAGCATGTGAATGGAGCTTTAGTCTTACAGATAAATGGAAAACACGAAAACACAAGATTATTAAATAAACCAAAAAACCAAACAACAGAAAAGATCTGATGAGAATTAGCAGAAAGACATATTAATGGTGTCTAAGGTTTAACTAACCAATGGGGAAATCAGAGGAAAGGGAAGTAGAGATTAGACACAATATTAGACAAATTGCACAATAAGCCAAGAAGCCTTAACAGAAGTGCCACATTCAGTTTGAGAAAATGCCAGGAAGGAAAGTAAGGGAACACAAAAGGTTTTCAGAACCTCAGACAGAATTGCCATATTCCACCGAAGTGGATTCATGACTGTAAAATTAAGGCTGCTGAAAAAGGGGAGTCATATTGTAGGGAGAGAAACAAAGGAATGATGTTACACAGGTATAACAAATGAGAGCTTATGTCTTTAGTAAAAAAATAGCAAACTCCCCACCAGATTGGCTATAGAATAAGGAGGGAAATAGGAAAGACAAAGCAAAGCAGGTATAGTAGAAAAGGTATGATGCATCACAAACCATTTAGGGATGAAAATCATGTCCCTGAATACAGTAAAAAAACAAACACAGATTAGTGAATTAAGCTGCAGCCTGGATTTATCATCATTTTTGTCAGGTTCCACTGTATAACTTAGTTCACAAAGAATACTAACACCTAACATGGTACTAACAGGAATCACGGAGTACACTGCCAGAAATAAACTGATTTGAGCAGATATGTTCAGCAAATAGAATAAGTAATTCAGTGAGAAATTATCTAAGACATGCTTGCAATAGCTCCCAAGAAACTCTCCTGATACACAGAGGATATAATCCACATGGTTAGCAACTTAAACCTTCACAACATATTATTAATGACAAACTTTTCATTAAATACAAAATTATAATCTCACAGGCCCAAACAATCTGATGTGCAGGAGTTCAGAGTTCAGTTGGTAATAATTAAGGGTTAGATTCATACTGTAATGTAAATCCACTGAGCATTAAACCCAATCCATAAAGTTACAGTTAATGTCTTAAACGTGTACTACAAATGTTTTTAGAAGAACAGGGAACATTTCCTACGTGCAGCTAGCAGTGCAGAATAAGTTCTAAACACATGACAAAAATTCCACTTACAAAGATGCCAAAGCAAATATTTTATTTTAGCCTTTACAGTACAAGACAACACTATTTGAATTGGCAACACATTTTAATGTATTGACACTGGGGAACATTCAGTAAGCATCAGAAAAATGATCTTAAATTGGAAGATAAATCCAAAAGAGGTCCAAATCTTTATGTCACCGAAGTCAACAGAAAAACTTCCCTTGATTTCAGTGGGACTGGAATCTGTTTTGTGGTTTAATAGGAATCTACTAGTCATGGCAAAATTAATGTTTTAAATATCTGCCAAATAAACTTCCTGTTCATCTGTCTGCATTACTTGCAGTATCTGTCTTCCATTAACACGCAGTTCAATTGTGCCATTCTCACACTGGTCGTGATTAGCATTGCAAGCTTCAAAAGAAGTACTGGCAAAGTAAAACGCTACTCAGCACCAGTAAGAATGAAAGCACGGGACCCCTGATTCAAATCCAAGCAGCTGTACAATAGCACAGATGTACCTTTTCAGTGCTATCCCAGCAGTTTAATCATATGGCCCAATGAGGATAACAGGATTTGTGTGGCTGTATTTTCCTTCTCTACTTCTAAAATCTTGTGCTGATTATGAAACCAGAGTTATTACCCTGGGTAATAATTCATATCATTTCACATCAACAAGTTTTGTCTATAACATTTCTTTATTCCTGTAGTGATGGCTTTGTAGTGAAACCTTTTATCTGTTTTAGTAAATCCATTCAGTGAAGCAAAATCCAAAGAATAAAGAAAACAATAACGACATTCCTTTCAATGTTTTATTTCCACATCATCAGATCAATGCAAATAGTATAATTCAAATATTTTTTGTTAAAGAAACATGTGTGGTTTGATCCAAGATTGTACTGCAAGGTCACAGTGTGAAAATTTGTTTCGTTCTTCGTTGGTAGGAGATACTTGTTGAATCTTTTCTGCATAAAACATTTAGGTTTTTTTACTTCTGTACACTCACTATTTTGCTTATGTTTTCTCCTTGTTGTACTTAATAGAATTGTAGAAAGTTCCCTAAAAGGGAATAAACAACAGTGAGATATTAAACAGAATAACACAGTGATAGAAATCTTTAAAACCTGATAGGAACACAAACACCATTACATCCTAGTTAATGAAGTTAGTCTAAAAGACACAGTGTGTCGAAAATAATTTCTGCACCCCACTGTGCTTAGCCAATTTCCACTACCAGTTCTTGCAAATGTCTTTTTCAATAATCTTTCCATACAACCATACATAGTCATGAATTCCTGTAGGGTTTGAGGGCAATTTTGAACATTTCAACTATCTACACAACTTTAACAGGCAATTTTCCAACTACATTTCTTAAAAGAGGGTGACAGCATACCATTCCATATAATAAAGCTTCCAACACTCAGTGTTTTAGTCTACTACAAGGTTCAATAGTGGGATCAGGTTCAATAGTGTACTTATTCCCCTTTTCCTCGGTCATCAAGAAAAGAGTAGTGAGAGAGAAGGTCCCACTTCCCTTTGAATTATACAATACTCACCAGTTTCAGAAGTAGGACAGTAGGGAAGAGACCAGTTACCAAATTTTGTATCATGTTTCCTAATGTTATATAGAAAGCATTGTTCTGCTTCAAGTGCTGCATTCCGCAACAAACAACAATAGAGCCTGTGATCTTTAGGTAAGCAGAAATAACAGAATTGTACATATTGTAAAGTCAGAATAACAGCCTAATGTATTTTACAGCAGCAGCTGTCTTCAGAACTGAAAACTGGTGGAGAATTTTTATGGTGAGAAACTAAAATATAAATGCACTTTCTGTAACAAATTTACAAGCTTCATAGCACTACTTAGCAGAAGGAACTTGCCACTCTGCCAGAAAGCTAACTGAGGAGGAAGGGACTTGTTCTGTTCATTTCTGCTTTTCATAGAAGGAGGTGTAAGCTGAAAATTTCACCTTCAAAGGCACCGGCATAGAGCTAAAGGCTACAAGCAATGCTTTAGGGCAAGGTATTTGTATCAAACCTGCTTCAGTACCGCCAAAAATGAAATCACCATCAAGAATTTTGGTTCCTTTGTTTCAGGGAAATTTTTCAAAGAAGAGACAGCATTGAAAGAGCTTTGCGTCTGCCAAATGAAGTTTCCTGGTTTTGATTCCTCAAGCCCCCAGAAACTGAAGGTGATTTGCTGGTACTTCCAATATGCAAGGGCTACAGCACTCTCAAGACCGCGTCAAAATTGGCTGAAAGTGAAGCCAATGATGGCAATGCTGAAAGAAAGATCCAGACAGAAATTTCTGGGATAGAAGGAGTGTTTTTGTAGCCTGGAAAATATGACCCGAGTCATCCCACTGAAGGGAATGGAGTGCAGACAGAGGCCTGAGAGAAGCTCGGTATGGGGGCTGCACAGAACACAGCAGGCTTGACAAGCTCCTGGAAACACTGACCACCTCTCCACGGCTGCATTCCTCACCTGCGGCTATTCTTCCACACTCATGTTGTGAGCAAGTGAACAACGTGAAAAACAGAAGTTCAACCAAAAAAACCCCAAAGTCTTACAGACATAGAAATAGAAAACCATGATTTTTAATCTAGAGTAGGGTTCTTTGACTCTTGGAGTTAATACTACTACTCTTTGAAAATTCCTTGAGAGGCAAAGGGAGAAGCAGCAAATACAGGCACTGCCACACAGGAGGACTCAATGCTTTAGACAAACCAGTCCAATTTGCATGCAGTTATGATATGTTTTGCAGAAACACATTTGATATTTTGTCTCTGCTTGGTATGAAACTCTGTTCTCATTTTCAAGAGCCAAAACACACACTTCTTCTGCTAGAAGTTAAGACTATAATTCTTTCTGAGTCTGCAATATGTCGTTTCCTTTCTTACTCCCTGTCACAGTGGAAAGTCAAATAATATATGTGGAAGGAGAGGAAGAAAGTTCAAGTAGAGGTCAGTAATAATACTGTATGAATAGAAGACTCTTTCACGGGATAACAAAGCACAAAAAGCAAGAAGCTTAATGACAGCAGTGAGTGAAAAATACCTTGTGAATAAAGCATGAATGACAGAGAACAGCCAGTCCTCCACAGCGATTGACAGCACCACACTGAGCAGAAGCACCACTGAGGACAAGGGCAATGTAAGTCTACATCAGCAAAATGTCACATCTTTTTTTAAAAAGGGTTAAAAAAATAAAGGGATGTGAGGCAATGTCCGGCTCCAAAATTCAGCAACTCACTAGTCCATGCTTCTGACATCGATATTATTACTCAGTGCTGGTGATATCATCCTTGCATTTGGACCTCAGTTTAACACATCCCATATGTCAGGGCTATGGACCGAACAGATGCATACAACATAACTGCTGTTCCTTAAACTAGATCCAACCACAGCTTGAATTTAAAGGACTCAAATGTTGGAACGTCATTACGTTTAAAGAGCAGCCCAACAAGGTTAGAAGTTTGTCCCTAGGCCCCAGGAAAAAAACCAAAAACACAGCCAGCTCTTTTCCATGTGCCTTATTCCTCTCCAGGAAACTAATATAGCCCAACTGGCAAGTGTGGGGGTTCCCCCACTATGGGGCCCCCCTGGGAAGATGGGACCTTGGGGCGAGGGGCATACTCCAAGCCACACAGGGCTCCTACCGCGGGAATCTCTGCTTTGTTAAGTTCTGTGTCCTTATTGGTCCCAAATGTTTCCCCCACCCCTGTGATTCTGGCTTTACACTGAAATCTTCCCATGAGTCTTGGTCTTTGCTCCCAGCCTGGCAGGGCGCTGGCTTGAAAAATAAACACCTCTGAAAAACCTATGCAAAGATCATTCCTTATTCTTTTCCTACTGGCACAACTGTCTTCAGGAAGGTTGCCTCTGACTGCAGCAAGTGGTGGAGAATGCAGGCAGCCTAACAATCACCCCTGGAGACAGCTCAACATCTTAGCAAAGCAACCCCGAATGGAGGAAGGGCCAAAATTCTGAAGATCCCAAGGAATTCAGTGAGTAGACTCACTAGAATCAAAATTCCCTGGGTCTCCCTACCTTTGTTTTGCTGTTCCAACTTAGGCAGTAGAAAAAGCCATGGCTATGGAGGAAATACCAGAACCACAGAGGGAACTTTATCTTCAAATGGAAAAAGCCCTTGTTCGGGAGAACTTGAGTTATACTCAGGAGGGATTGAAACACTATGCTGACTGGTTGTTCAAGAATTTTCCTTATGTCTCTTGGGACTTAATCTTGACAGAAGATTTTCAATGGGAAGTTTGGACAGAGATACGAGTGCAGTGGGAAAAACAAAAACCAATGGAAGACTTTTTCTATCTTACCCAGCAAGCTGCTTGGAATCATGGGGAACGTATGCAGGGTGTTTCTTCTTCTCCCAGTTCTCCCGTCCCTGCCCCCATGGCAGAAGATGGCTGCCACAGCATGGTCGAGACCACGCGGCAGGCACAAGACCACGTGAATGTACCCACAGGGTCTCCCGCTCTGCCCCTTGCCACAGCGACGGAGGTGCTGGCACTGGATGCGCCCAGCCCTCTCGGGGGCCCGTGTCCTGCTGCAGACTCCACCCCCATCTCGGAGCCCTTTGCCGCGCGGCCACGGATGATCCCACGGCGCCGCCGGTTCCGTGAGTCACGTACCGCAGAAAGGCGACCCCTGCAAGCAGCCAGGAATGGGCCAGCACGCGGGACTACCCCTGCCACAGCCCCAGCGGCTCCAAACAAGCGGACCGGCGGTTGCCATGGCACCGCAAAGGGCAGCGCCCGATGCCACCAGCCACGGCCGCAGCCAGACCGCTCCAGCGAGCAGCGTGAAAGTGGCGGAGCTGGGCAGCGCCGAGCCCAGGCAGGCGCCGAACCGGAACCACTCACAGGGCACGGGGCGGTGGCAGCATGGGAGCCTGGCCGAGGCATTGGGGGTGGCGGGGCAGCGGCCGCCCAGGGCCAGTACCAACAGCATAAACACAGACCCATGAGAGAAGTTCTTGCAATGAAGGTTTTGGAAACTGTTAAATGGTGCAATGTAAAACAGCATTACGGCTTCATAACTCAAAATGACACCCAGGAAAATATGTTCATTCATTAAACTGCGATTAAAAAGAATAACCCCAAAAAATGCCTCCATAGCGTGGGGAATGGAGAAATTGTGGAATGTGACATAATACAAGGAACAAAGGGCCCCCAAGCAGCCAACGTTACAGGACCTGGTGGAATTCCAGTAAAAGGGAGCAAACATGCACCAGATCGCGATCATTGTACACAACATCCACACCAAAAAAGCTCTCCACACCAGAACAACAACCTGGAAGTGAAAACAGAGCAGAACAACCAGAAATCTGTCCCTGTGACAACAACACCACACAAAAGGCTAAGTCACACACCTTTAAGTGCCTGCCACCAATCTCTGCAATTTCCCCATCTCCATCCTACCTTTCCCTTTTATCCTGTACCAGGTACAAACCCCTTTTTGGGTTTGTCCAAATCCTACTATCCCCAGTTTATGTTTCCACAAATTCCTACCCTGTTTCTCCCACCATGGTCTCTCTCCCCAAACCATGCTTTTCCATACCCTTGCCATTTTTAAATACAGAGGGGAGGATGAAAAACGGGAGGGAAGGGAAGGAAAACCCCCTAAGAGGAACAACTCTTTTTCTTTCAAGAATTAACTATCTTTGTCTGGAGTCCCAACAGGCACAACATTACCTCACACAGGCTCAATCACGACCGAACACACTGCCAACAGCCTGCAGAGAACCTGCCCCTGCTGAAGAGACCCTCTCCTGATTCAGTTTCCTGATGAGGTGTGCTCAGAGAGCCACCATCTCTCTTCTTCCAGCTCTGGAATGCTCCAGAAAAAAATCTGTTTGGACGTTGGGGACTCAAAGGGTGGCTCGCATTCTTTTGAAATTGTTTTTGTCATTTTGTGTTTATTCGGTTGTTTCAAATGTTGGGCTTTAGAACCCTTGAGAGAAACTCTCTTAATAAAAACAGAAAGGGTGAGATGTGGAGGTTCCCCCCCTGTGGAAGCTCCCCTCCCCCTGGGGAAATAGGACCTTGGGGCGAGGGGCATACTCCAAGCCACACGAAGTTCCTACCGTGGGAATCTCTGCTTTGTTAAGTTCTGTGTCCTTATTGGTCCCAAATGTTTCTCCTGCCCCTGTGATTCTGGCTTTACACTGAAATCTTCCCATGAGTCTTGGTCTTTGCTCCCAGCCTGGCAGGGCGCCGGCTTGAAAAATAAACACCTCTGAAAAACCTATGCAAAGATCATTCCTTATTCTTTCCTACTGGCACAACTGTCCTCAGGAAGGTTGCCTCTGACTGGAACAGGCAAGCCTACAAATTTCTTATTTGGTGGAGTTGGAATATTAAGATTTACTGAATGTGTTGTGTCTGATTATGTCACATTTGACTGTGAACACTGTAGTTCAAAAATGTTGTTGCTTCCAAAAAGTACACAGCAGTTACAATATACTATTTATAGCATACCTTCTGAATTTAAGGCCACAAAACCAATCAAAACACTAGTTGATAACACATTAATTGCCTGTATAAACTGGTGATAATTCTCAAGAAGAATTAAGAGAAGGAAGCATAGAGCCATTTTCTATGCACTTTTCCATACACACGCAATGACAGTTTTATTTCTGCAGTAAGTAGCTACTAGTTTAGAAAAACTTCTAGAACTTTCTTTCTAAATCTGGACCTTTTCATTTGAGAGACAAAAAAAAAGTAACTATGAAAGAAAGTGCTGATGTCTCCTCATAGACCACTGTTGATTGATAGCACTTAAGAACCCAATGTCTGCAGCAGTTTACCAAACAGCAATGCTAAACACTCCTGGTCTATCTACCTAGATAGAAAAATATGTTTTAAAATCCCGCTGAACTTAAACGGAGACTTCAAAACATCTGTTTTAATTTCTCTTCCAACAGGCAACATGTCAACACAGAACAAAACATGCTACTGAAGTCTGAAGCTCAACATGGCAATATACTGTGGCCATTTAGCCAGGAGTTACACTGAAGATGATCTGCAATCCTCCTGTAAAGTACATGAAACCTAAGAAACTCTTCTGCAGATTACAATGATAATTCTCTACTTATCTTTCCTTTCAGTTCTGCGTCTGAGTGCATGAATGTTTTAAATGAAACAGCTATCTCAAGCTCTAAATTACTTTTCAAGGCAGAAAACTATATTTTTTATTGATATGGTCATACTTATCCACCATTCCTATGTAACAAATATGCCAGAATTTTAAAAGCTTGTTTCTCTCATTTCTTTAGTAAGGTATGAAATCCCTGACACAGTTTTCTTTGGCTATCTAGAATCAGGGCACTTCAGACAGAAGTGGTACTCAGAAATCCTCACCATTAATTAAGGTGTATGTCTAAATCCCTCTAAACCATGATAAAGAACTCGTCTGTGCCTGAGCTTGTAACACAACAGGTAAAGTAACAGAAAAGAGCCTGCTGAGAGAACAGGCTGCATACCTATGGAAAGTAGTTAACACAGAACTACTTAGAAACTAGTTGAAACAAACTGCTACAGCACTGTTAAATTACAGCTCAGCATCACGGATTTAGGTACGTATGATGTTCTGGACAGTGTGTCTAGAAACAAAAAGGACAGTGCAATACAATTACAGTGCAGAAGACTTCCAAATTTAAGGCCCTATATTACCTTCAAGCAGTTCTTGAAATGATATTTGCATAATGTAACCAGTGTATATGCTTGTATAAATACAAATACGCAGTGATCTTTAGAAGCACCACTAATTTAGGTTTTCACGTGTCAATACACAAAAACTCAGGATGAAATTTGTGTTCTCTTCAATGTAGCAATTCTTCCATACTCTAATTAGCAGAGATGTCTGAGTGAACACCTTACTCTGAGAAATCTCAGCTTCTAGAATCACAGGGTACTAGAGGTGGGAAGGGACCTCTTGAGTTTAGTCAAACCACCCTAATCAGAGCATGGGCAACAACAGGGCAACAACAGCAGATTGCTCTGGACCATGTCCAGTCAGGTTTAAAAGTCTCCAAGATAAAGACTCCACAGCCTGAGTAACCCACTCCAGTGTTTTACCATCCTCATAGCAAAATAAGGGTTTTCTTTGATTAAATATAAATTACAGTTATTTTGGTTTGTGTCCACTGCCTCTTGTCCTTTGACTGGACACCACTGAGAAGAATCTCTGCCTTCTTTACTCATTCCAGTGTGTATTTTTACACATTGGAAAGATATCGCTCAAACCTGCTGTCCTCCAAGCTGCACACCTCAACTGTCTCAGCCTCTCCTCTTACGAAAGATGCTCCAAGCCTTCAATCATCTTCATGGCCCTTCAATGGACTCACTTCAGTAAGTCCATGTCTTTCTTCTACTGGGGACCCAGCCCAGCACCAGACACAGAATTCCACTTGTGGCTTCACCAAGGCTGGGCTGAAGGGAAAAATCACCTCCATCAATCTGCTAACAACTTCCCTCCCAGGGTAGGCTGCTTGCCCTCTTTGTGACATGTGTCTGTTGCTGGCTCATGGTCGCCTGACTCCCAGCTTCTGTCAAGCTCTGTGCCAGCATGTGCTGATGCCTGGGGTTATTCCTCCCCGGGGTAGGACTCTGTGCTTCCCCTTGCTGATCTGCCACAGTTTGACACCACCACCCTGCCTATGTACTGAGTTAAATTTGGGTGTTGAGTTTGGAAGGTCTCGAGGTTATAGAGAGAAGAGATGAGGTATGAGTGGTATTTCACAGGCCACAGGAGCCACCATCCCTGTGCTCACAATTTACAGTTTTCCCTTCCTTTATCATACTACAAAGATCAATGCAAAGGACCAGAAATTTTACCCTACATTTTTAACCACATAAACAAATCAAACCCAAACAAAGACCCAGCTGACACCAGCTTTATTTCTGAAATAGCTGTCTGTACCACTATGCAGCCCTAATTCTGCTAACTTTCCTGCATAAACGGAAACTAAATATACCCAGGCACCAAGCTGGTGCTGGCGTTCCACAGAAGCTCCTTTGAGTATTCCAGGAGAGCAGAGTACAAGAATACGTCTCTGGGGAAAAATGAGCCAAAGACACACACACCAAACTCAGCAATCAGATAAGGAAACAGGACTCCCTCATTACATGCAGAGTAGTACGATCACTATAGCTAAGCGGACAGGTGAGAATACCTTTGAGGTAGAAAATGTGGTCCCCACAGCCAGGTAAGTCCCATTTTAGCTACCACCTGGCACCTTTTAACCAACGGACATATCTCAGCTGTAACACCAGGGCTTACTCAGCACACAGGACACCAGGCAAAGGGTGCTGACCCTGAGACAGCCCAGAACCAGAGTCCTGCATCAACAGACCCAGAATGGACATGAAGACCTCAGATTATGCAGTGAGGGTGGAAATTACCCTGATATCATCTCTCCTCAGTACAAGCTCCTGCTTGCTGTTGAACAACAGATGAATGAGACAGACTCTGACAAGACTCTCCCCCTTTCACAGGGAGAACAGTAAAGAACAGCCTTGAAAGGGAACTTGTACAGTAGACACAGACAACTAAAAACCAAAAATTTGGTATCTTGCAGCTGTATTCAAGACAAGGCCATCTCACAGTCCCTGAAAACAGATACCAAAACTTTAACCTTTTTCTCCCACTTTGCTGACCATAGCATAAAGCAAAGAAGATTCTTCATCAGGGTATTCAGATCCATGATGAGTTTGCTGATGAATGCATCAATCCTTTATGATTACAGCATTCCTACAAGAAGTTCTTGGTCTTGCACTTCAGTCTTTATTAATGTATCTGTCTGCTACTGTGGATGCAAAAAGCTCAATCAGAGAGAAAACTCCAGCAAGTCTGTGAGAAAAGCCTTTCTTTCTCACAGCACGGAGCTGGGAACCAAGAGAAGTATGTAAACTATCTTGGATTTTTTGTAAACTATCTTTTGCAGGTGTTGGTTGTTTTGTAAACTATCTTCTGCAGGTGTTATTTGTCACATTTAATTAGCTGACCAATGGTTATGAGAGGCGTCCGTCTAACGGACCTGTGACACCTCTTCTTTGTTAGACAGCATATATAAGGGGCTCAGGTTTCTTACTAAACTTCCTTCCATCTTTACCTTCATCTCTGCCTGCCTGAACTATGTTGCCATATGCCCCTCCAAGAACACGGCGTCAACATGCTACCACCTCCCCAAAGCTTTTTTGGTTCTTCTTTCAAGGTTGCCATACAAGTTTAAAGAAGTGGCCAGAGTTTCAACCTGTTACTATGTGGCTTCAAAGACAAGGTATTGTGTTATATCAAAGACAAGCATCGCTCATGATATACCAAGATCTTTGCCTAGAATATATGTAGTCCTGAGCAAGCCTACAGACTTCAGATTATGAGAATTGATGCTGCCAGATGATGAAGAACTGTTAAGGAATGTCTCAGCAGGGTAGTAATGGAAGTGTTTCAGTAATGGAACATGTCAACATGGACCTTGAATCTGACTTATGGGAACATCTCTTGCTGGCAGCAGAATCCAGCCATGCCAGTGCACTGTTGATTGGATGGATACTCAAGAGCTAATGACTTGAAGAGATGAAAATCAGTCTGAAGATAATGAAAGACCATTCATTCAGCTGAGCTTCTATTAATCCATCATTCAAGAATGTGAATAGCAGCCTCCCACTTCAACCAAGAATAAATTGCACAAAAAAAGGTCAGTGCCTTAGGGAAAGCTACCAAAGGGAAAAAAGAGGCCAGACAAGTTTTCAGTTGGTAATAGCTCAGATTTATGAAGCATTATACATATTTACTGTGCAGAGATATGAGGAGAAACATAACTCAAGGGTTATGAATATGAGGATAAGCATCTTTTAACTCAGGTTGTCAATTTGAATGGTTCTGATATCAGGAGCTGGATCACTTCATGAAAAAAATGAAACTTCCATTTAGGTCCAAGAATGAAACTTGCCTTAGGTCCAAGATGGGTTAAATCTCTTTTTCTATTCAGAGTGTAGAAAGAGAGCTAGAAAGTTGTTCTTTTTCCAAACTACATATTCTCTAGATATCAATGTAAACACTGTGTCTACACTTCAATGAAGCAATGAAGAATTCAAGAAGAGTTCCCAGGGAGGGACATTTTGGGTAACAGAAAGGCAATCTGTCCAATCTCCAGCTTCTACCTGGCCAGGAACAACTGTGACAGGTAATACACAACCATAGCCAGATATTAATATACTGACAGGAAGAAATGCATTTCCTCCTACAGAAAAGCAGAGCCAGGAGATAAGCAAGTGGTATCCCTGGGTAAGAATGGAGATTGGTCATCATTTCTAATGCCAAGCTTTCTATTTTCAGAACAAAGCAAGGGTTTGTCATCTGGAATATACAAACTGAAGAAGACATCCAGCGACCTCCTTATTAATATTCACTCTCAACCTAAGCTAATGTAAATAAACAAAATTTTACACCTATCTAGAACAGACAAGGCAATTGCAAAATGCACAAGAGACCCTTCTTTAGGTTAAAATCTACCCCTTGCTCCCAATCTCTCCTCCCTGGGATTTCTTCTGTCAGGATCAAAGTGTACAACTCAACATGAACCCTTTCCCAATTCCAGGCTACACAGTAACTTCCAGGTCTTCAGTTTCAAGCTTGCTTTCTCTCAAAAGCATATTTTCCTCTTATTCAGATTATTTGAACATATTTGTGTGTGATTTAATTTGACCAGAGGGAAGATGTAAATGCTGCAATCTCTAAATGTAGCTTACTTGTTTTCTCCAAAGCAACTGCCAGATGATGGCAAAGGAAAACACTTAATTCAGTCCATGTCAGTGCTGATATTTCCCATCACGTTTTTCAGTCTCAAGAGCCAGGAAGGAGTCTTCCAAATTACCCTAGCCAGGTCCATAGAAGTACTGCCATTGTAGAATGAAATCCAAGTTGCAAGTAGTAGTCAAAGGACAAAAAAGCAATTTCCTCTAGAGAAATTCTTATTATGAATTCCTGGAATGAGCATTGATCATCCACACACAATGAGCTAAACTTTCTGGGCAGTAAAGAGGAGTTTACCTGAGAGTTTCCTTGCATCAGAGTCCTCCTGTAAGTCCTCAAGCGTTTAACATGGAATTTCTAATATACAAAACTCTGCATGGCAGCTCACAGGTTTACAGTCTAGCTTGGAAACCTAATGAATGCCTGTCATCAAATTCTATCTTCTGAAAAGTACAGAAACCAACATGGCCTGGATGCAGCATCCAAAGCTCATATATCAAAGAAAGCAATGGTATATTCTGACAGGTCTACATCATCTCCTTTTTATATCAGACATTTTCATCACCTGAAGTTGAGAGAGAAAATGAGAAGTCCCACAGAAGAATGGAAAGCCATCACATTTGGCACAAATTAAAAAACAATCACTTTCAAAAAAAGCCCATGCTCTGACAACCTAACGTGGATGGGGACAGGATTGCTGGGCAGGTTCTATGTGGGGCACAGTGCAGATATCTTTTAGCACACATCAGGATACTGATCTGACCACCACTGAAATCAGTGAAACCACTGGCTGCAGGCATTTAAATGAGAGTCCTATTGGCAAAGATCAGATGGTCAGGCGCTGCTCTCACTAGAGAAAGCTGAGATAGGAGACACGGATTCTCTTGATGCCTTAGGTTTTAACTTTTATATTTTTCAAATCCTGTATTCCCTAGTGTACAACTCTGAAGTTTCTTACAGCTTGTTTGCTGCTCTTTTAGGCCAGATAGACACAGCAAAGCTTCTCTGAGCTTGCTATTCAAGGACACTCGGGCTGTCCGAGGCCTAAAGGTGGAAACTAGGACCAGGAGAGAGGGGGAAAAATTGAAGAGAGCTAAAGTTTTAATTGGTGAATTTATGCTGATATGCAAATGGACCAAACCTATAACAGTGTAAAGAGCTCGTGACTTGTCATCCATCTTGGGGTCCATTTTATGGGAGTAGCCTCTGGCTCCCCAGGGTGGTACCTTTGAAGGCCTTTCAAATAAACACCTACCTTTATTCCCTTACTCTTGTCTAGTCTCAGTTTCTAGGTGGCTGGAGAAGGCAACCCTCTGTTTGGGCTAAGACTGGGCAGAACAAAGTCAACTGAGTCGAAAGCCAAAGCAACAGAGTGTGAAACCAAAATTAGGTCTACAAAACAATTTCTGGACTAAGAAACTTCAGAGTGGTCAGAAGAGGATGGTGAGGGGAACATAATTATAAATGCTTGCCAAAGCTTTGTGGTGGTCCAAAAATGTTCTAATAATGCTGCAGCATGGTCCAAGCATTTCCCAGTCTTCTCAAGGGAGGCATGGAGATCTGGGGCCATCCCCCTTAAAGAAGCATAGGGAATAAATTCATTTCCATGTTCATATTATTTTTAGTTGATTAGTAAATGCTAGAACAAGCAGGTGTACACCACACACAAAGAGCTATTGACAATCAGGTCAAAGGACTGCATGTACTGCAAATGTCACTGCATGCTACTCCATGCTGAAAGGCAGCTTTTGCTAAAGACTATAAACATATTTGTCAAGATGGTAAGCACAAAACTGGAAAGTAAACTGAAAAAAAAACCCTGAAGTAACAGCCTACGCAGAGCACATGTCCTCAGGCGTGAGGCAGCTGATGACAGTAGATGTGCATCCCATTTCATCTGTGACAAGGTAATGCATCCACATGCTCCCTACAGACACTGCAAAGGGGACATATTCAAGCCTCAGTATTATGCACAGATATCTTTTAGAGAAATGTAGGCAGTAGCCTAGCATTTAGACAAATGCAGTCAATAGTTCTAAACTTCACTATATTTTCTGATGCAGGCTTTCGTTTACAAACGTCAAAAAATTAAACCTATCACATGGAAGTAATCCACAATGTTTAAATAACCTAAAATATCTCCAAAGTACGCAGTGTTCCCATTCTGCAGCATCAAGAAACTGATGCGAAAGACTAACGGCCAAGGTTATCTCCACACTTTGGAACAGAGGGTAAGGATAAGACCTTGAGCTAGCTGTTTCTGAGCAGGCAAGTGCATTCACCAGGGAGAGTGCTGTACTGAACCGTATCCCTGCACCGCTATTAGTTTTGAAGTAAACTTTGTTGCATCTAGTTCAAGCACGCCTTCAATATTATACAGCCCTGCACTGGAACAAAAGAAAACAGAAGGTATAGAGAAACTTTGCCTCTTGTGTAATTCCAGCATAGGCCCAGAAACTAAACAGTAAGTACACAGGTTTCATCCTGTTAGCATCTTCTGAGATCAGCAATGCATTTTGGTAACTGGTTCTTACTTCCTAACACAGTCTGGATGGTTCAGACTGGCGGTTCACCACTTAGGGGGTAATGAGACAGGGGACACAGGAATGAGCACCTGGGGACTGTACAAGATCTAATAGGATATGTTTAGGAGAGGAACCAAAAACATTGAAAGGTAGTCTGGGGAAGAACACATACGGGAAAATAGGACGATAAAGGCATCAAGGGGACCAGTTCCATCTGCACAAATGGCTGATTAGTACTTGCTTGGCCAAGCCCTGTGCTTGATCACCCCAGACCTATTGGGACTACATGCTCAGTCTTGCTACTGGCTGGAGCTGGGGCACTGGGCTAAGGGGTTCAGTGGTCCACAAAGCAAGATAAAAAAAGAAATAGTTTTCAAAGTGGAAGAGCCAAGTACTTTCCAATAAACTTTGGTTTTACTCTCAGATTGCAGAAGCAGAAAAATGTGCAAGAGCTGGGAAAAGACAACGACTGGTTAGAAAGAACATAATGGCACTGGGGGAAAATGCCCACACAGCATAGTTACCATTTTTTTTTTCTGCTCATAATCAAGACCTAAAGTGTCCTCCAGAAAGCTCAAGGAAACCCTACTAGTAAGTCAAATTATAGGTTGTGTAAAGACATAGTTAATGAGTTCCATAGCCGAGGAGTTCAGCAAGTAATAAAAAAAGTAGAAAAACATCATGACTAAAACTAACATTTGCAGTTACATTTGCCAGGATGAAGTGAGTAAAACCATGAAACGCTGCCAATGGAGCAGAAGTTCAGAAGGTATTCATTCCTGTGGCTTAGTCAAATACCTCATTGCACTCATTTTACACTGTCTAGGAATACTTACTGAAGCATCTGACATTAACTAAACAGACAAGTTAATAAATTAGATAATTAGTCTGTTCTGCTGAATAGTATCTTAATATACCTCTCTGTGGATTTTTCCTACTCTACTTAAATATTGCCATTCAACAGTTATAAAGTGAATGTCAAAGCTCATTTGCATCAAATGTAGTAGGATGTCAAAAGAAGAATGCAAATCAGTATATTTTTTAAGCTTAGCACACCCCTCATATCTATCACTGTCAGAAGACTGATTCCACCTCACTGCAAGAGCTATTAAAATAGAAACCTCAGACAAGTATACCACAGCACTTTGAGGAAGGATATGCCTTTTACATTATCTGATAGGTGCATAGCACTGAATGAAAAATACATTATGAAAAAAAATAATTCAGAAATATTTACATTGAAAGATTGTACATACAAGTAATGTCAATAATAACATCACTAATAATGTACAATACATCAGGAAGTTCAAGAAAATTATCAAAAACTATCCCACTGCAAAACGTAATAACTTTGGATATATCTACACAGTTTTTGCAGGCAACTGAGCACTGGCAGATCACACTCACCGGAAAGAAACTGCAGGCATACTTATTACTACTTAGCAGGTAAGTATCACATGACAGATGGCTTCAGGCCTCTTTCCAGGACACTTTATGATATTAAACCCTGAAAGTGCTAAAAACTCGAAATTTAGAACAATATAACCAAAATCTCTTCTCTGTGCAGCACTGAGTAGTGAAGAAAATAAAAAGAAGAGTGGAAACAGCATGTGTCATAGGTAGCTGTGACTAAATGAGCAGCTATTCTTCATTATATTGACAACTTGTATATGTATATTTCTGTGTGCTTAATAATAATAAAAATAATATCAGTAACATTGTTAAATTCACTAAAGGTCACTAATAACATTAGATTCTTTCAAAAGAAACATTTGTTTCTCCTTACAGGTAATTTTTACCTCTTCCTCAAAAGCTTTTTAATTTAAATTAATATACAAATGCAGGAATATTGATCAAGGCACATGAAGCCACTATTCACTGTTTTTAACATTAGTTCAGGTTATATTACTTACATACAGATAATGTAACCTGACATCTGCACGTTGCTATCATACTCTGTTGCAGACAAGGTATGGCATTTCACAGCTCATTATATAGAGTTTCTGCTTTTCTATCTCTGAAGCCCACTACGATTTCTATGCTACCTTTCACTCACCCAGTACCTAAATTTTCCATTTCCATTTTCCTTTCTATGATCATGGACAACAGATTAGTTATAAATTCTCTGTCCCAAATTTCTGCCTGCTTGTCCCAGTCTTCCACAATGTGAAACTCAGATCTAGCTTTTATTGTCAATCAATTTCTCCTAGAGCTTCCTCTATATTCCATTTCGGCAAGGAACTGGATGGCAACACCCATTTTCTCAGACCTTCCAGTTGTCTCCCCACCAGCTCAGAGAGTTCAGGTAATGTTCTACCAGTTTGGCTCCTGGCATATGGTAAAAGTGACTCCCAACAGAAAGAGGCACCTAAGGGACTGAAAAAGCTGCAGTTCCCCCAGGTATTTTAACTCAGCACCACATCACTGGATTTTCATAGAAATCGGTGAAAAAACCACACCTGCCCCTAATGGACCTGCTCAGCGGTGAAACACAATTTTCATTTGGGAAGGCTGAACTAACCACCATGTTCTGTGCTGTGCAGTGAAGATCCCTGACCTCCCTCACCAGTCATACTTACTGTGTCAATATATTACATGTGCTTTGCAATGAGAAAGTAACTGTAACATTGCGATACATAAATCACAATCTTTTATGGGAGCTTATTTCTCACTGTTTGAATGTCTACAGGCTGGGTAAGGCTTATGCTGCTACACCTGATTCAGGAGAGAAATCTGACCCATACATGCTCTATGTTGCCCTAAATCACCTTGATTTGAGATTTGCATAAGGGAATTTCCAAACAGGAAAGGTTAAAGACTGTGTAAATTTTTCACTCTAGTAAAGCGCTAATGGAGCACCTTTGGTATGGGGTGTTTGTGGCCAGGTTTGGCAGGACGGAGGCTGCCAGGGTGGCCTTTATGAGAAGAGGCCAAGCGCCCATGGACAGGCAGCGGTACCTCTGGGAAAACATATTTAAGGAAGGACATAAAAATGCCAAGCAAGGAGAGGAGGAGGGGAAAAAAGAGTGAGAAACAGTACAGGGAACCCCTAGGTCAGAGGACAGAGTGCTCCACAGCAGAGCAGATATTCCCTGCAGCCTGTGAATTATATACATGGAGAAGAAAGGCATGAGAAGAAAGGAACAGCAGAGAGAAACCACTAGGCCCTGATCATAACCTCTCAACACCCCTTTTTCACCACTTGCTTCCTCTCTGAAGGGACTTGGACTGAGTGTAACTTGCAGTGATAACAAGGGAGGAGGAGAGGAGTCTGGGAGGAGGTCAAGCTGAGCCTGGGAAAATGGGAAGGAAAGTTGTTGTTTCAATGTTTGTCTCTTTTGTTTCCCACTACCCACATTAGCAAATTTTTAAACTGGCAATAAACTTCATCTACCCCCACTTGTCTCTGTTTGCCTACCATGGCAACTGGTAAGCAGTCTCCCTGTCTTTATCTCAATCTATGAACTCTTTCATTCCTGTTCTTCCTCTTTTCTCTCCCATCCTGCTGGGGAGAGGAATGAGCAAGCACCTAGGTGGCAGTTTGGCTGCTAGCCTACACTAAGCCACCACACCTCTCAACTAAAAACCCCCACAATCAAGTCAAAAAGCATGCAGATAAAACTGGCCTCAGTGTTTCATTGTTTATATTGAAATGGGTAGCTAAACCCTGTTCAGATGGATGGAGAAATACTCTGCAGAAAATGATATAGTCATATATTTGCCAGAGGATATAGTCAAAACACTGTGATTCTCCCCTCCCCAAAGGGATTCGATTAGCGAATCACCCATAGAGGCTCTCTGAGAAACTGTAAAACATCTGAGAAAGCACAGAATGTATTAACCCCTGTCACTGTACAGAAAAGAGCTTTGTACACGAGGGAGTTGGAGAGAAGCCAGGGTACAAGTACTCAAATATCAGTGCATGCTGAAAGAAGCTGCGTCTGTGAGCTTTTTCTCAACAGACAGAAAGAGAAAAGGCTTCTGACATTATTAATATGAATGTGCACAGCAGTGCACTAAGCTGAAAAATGACAAGTTCTCAAAAATATAGAAACAAGATTCAAGACTTGAAAGTTGTTGTGTAGAAGAATTACAGAAAGTTTCTGGAAATCAGATATAAAGTGAACATTTGATGGATGATTGCTAGACATTAAGCCTGAATTAATTTGGCACCATGACATTACTGGATATACACTGGAGGTTTGCTTGTGATAAGAGCACAGTACTTACAGCAGGAAAGAAGTAAATCTTTTTAAACTACTTGAATGAGTAGGACAGAATAGATGGAAAATTTTAATATAGGTTGCTGAAGCTGCTGGAAAAATTTCTAGCAAGCCATACAAGCTGTTGACAGAGTTCCATAAAGACAGAGGAAAACCCTCATAACAATCTAATTTGAGGACAGAAGAAGAAAGTAGATTTGGGAGTTCAGGAGAAGGCATTTACACCTCCCAGCACTGCTCAGAGCCTTAGGCAGTTGGTAATTAAATAGCTGACAGTACTACATAATCAGTCCTCCAAATCACGGATGAAAATAAGAGTGAGATGCTCTAGAACTACCTAGAATCGTGAGTACAGTTATTTACATGTTGCATTTCTTAGCAAAGAGCTGGCTTATAGAAGAAGACGGGTTATGGTGAAATCTTTGTCCCACTGAAATTGAAAGAGAAATTTCTGAGGTTTATTGTGTGACCCTAAAGTAGGTATATTAGCTAAGTATTTATAAACAAAAAGTTTATATGATTGTGCCTGTAGTGCCTTTCAGGAAAATCAGCAGGATACACGACTTACCATAATGCACAAACCGAAGCTTGTAATATTGAAACAGTTCACATGTTTTTCATGCTCACTGACAAGTACATTGCTGTGCTTCATTAGTTTTGTCCCAAAACAATGATTTTGGATTTTCTGGCCTACTAATGCCAATAAGCATCCTTATGCAACAAGTGGGGCAGATGTCCACAGAAGGCACCTCTTTACATCAAAACTTGACACTAGTAACTGGTGAATTATGCTACTCTTTCACTCAAGACAAGAGCAGAAGCCACAACCCCTAACAACAATAGTCTGGACAATGGTTGTTTTCAATTTTTCTTATGGGCAAAGATTGCTCTTCTTCTCAGGTAAGATATTATTCTACCTAACTCAACCTGGCTGCTATCATAAAGACTTTAAAAATTTTATAAAAACATGTTAATAACACCCTCAGTAAGCTCACAGACAACCAACCTGGGCATGAATGTTGACCTGCTGGAGAGTAGGGGGGCTCTGCAGAGGGATCTGGGCAAGCTGGATCAATGGGCCAAGGCCAACAGTCCGAGGTTCAACAAGGCCAAGTGTGTTGGGTCAAAACAACCCCATGCAGCACTGCAGGCTGGGGAACAGTGGCTGGAAAGCTGCCCTTGGAAAAGGACCTGGAGGTGCTGGTCAACAGTCACTGAACACGAGCCAGAGTGCACCCAGATGGCCAAGAGGGCCAGTGGTATCCTGGCCTGGAACAGTGTGGCCAGCAGGACCAGGGCAGGGATTGTCCCTCTGTACTCAGCACTGCTGAGGCCACACCTCAAATCCTGTGTCCAGTCCTGGGCCCCTCACTACAAGAAAGACATTGAGGGGCTGGAGTGTGTCCAGAGAAGGGGAGTAGAGCTGGTGAAGGGACTGGAGGACAAGTCTGATGAGCAGCTGAGGGAGCTGGGGGTCTTTAGCCTGGGGAAAAGGAGGGTCAAGGGAGACCTTATCACTCTCTACGGCTCCCTGAAAGGAGGTTGTAGCCAGGCTGGGGTCAGTGTCTTCTCCCAGGTAACAAGGAACAGGACAAGGGCAAATGACCTCGAGTTGCACCAGGGGAGATTCAGATTGGATATTATGAAAAATTTCATCACAGCAAGAGCGGGTAAGCATTGGAACAGGCTGCCCAGGGAATTGGTGCAGTCACTATCCGTGGAAGTGTTCAACAACTGAATGGATGTGGCACTTCATGAGATGCTTTTGTGGACATGGTGGTATAAGGTCAAAGATTGGACTTGATGA
>VYZQ01002591.1:0-13402 GCA_013400655.1 Mystacornis crossleyi | reverse complement strand
CATTTTTAAAACAGAAAATGTATTTAATTACATGATTTAACAGAAATTAAACAGTATCAGGCAGCAAAAAAAGTACAGTTAAGAGGCTGTCTGCCTACATACTTCCTGAAATCCCACTGAGTTTTCAGATCCAAAGTTTATATTTTAGAGCCTGTATCAAAGCAAGCATTACAGGAGGTGATCTCTGACACAGGTGAAAGACCAAAAACTGCCTTTTAAAGAGGTGGTGGGAGAAACAAACCACCAAAAAAAAAATAGTTTGGGCTGCTGAGCAAAACCCTGCAGCTAGCTCAAGGCAGGTTTGCTTTTTAAGCTGCCAGTTAAACAGGATTTGAGGTGCCACTAAGTATTTTTGTAAATTACAAAATGAAGGTTTCTTGTCAGTTTTGGCTTTATAATTATGCAGGGTTTCTTCAGCTGAGTTAGTTAAACATGTGCTGCCTTCCCACCGTTTCCAATGCTCACTGAAATCCCACTGGCACTTCAGCCCTCTGCAGGGGCTTCAGGGACATCTAAAATGTCTGTCAATCCATTATCATGCCTTTATGAAACTAACTCTGCAATTAAAGCTGATTAGTAAAACTAATATTAACAAACATTCAATAGTACTTTAATATGCACATGATTTGCTTTTCAATGGCTTTTGGCCAGCATACACTCTGCTGAACCTCTCCCTGCAGTTCACCTTGTCATTCTATCACCCAAAGGACTCACAGCTGCCATTTCTTCACTGTGTTAAACCAGTCTGATTATCCTTAACCTGTGAGGTTGGCTTGTCTTTTGACATCCCAACAGGCACCCTGAATACACTGCCAGAACACCCCAACTTCGCTTAGCTCTCTGCACCAGGAGTCCAAGACAGTTGTCAAACTGTGCTGCCAAGAAAAAGATAACAGCAGATTCACAGCCTCTAAATTCAGGCTTGAAGAAGAGGTTTGGAGCTAAACTGAGCTTGGACAGTTTGCCCGTTTACAGCTGACAGTGTGAAGAACATCAAGAATGCAGAGATATAATGTAATTTCCTACACCAACCAAGAACATATTAATAGATCTTCTGAACTGCTTTGAAGTTGACGTGGAGCAGAAAGATTTCAGGGCTCACTAAAGGCAGTATTGGTGCACTTCATTTTGCAAAGCCCTGCTATCCTGAAGAAGGAAAAAATGGGACAATTAATTCCATCAGTGGGACATCAAGAGATCCCACATCGCTTTACTCACTCTGCCTGATGTTTTATCTGCATTTGGCATTTTCAGAACAGTGCTAGTGCTACATGGTCCAACACAGGTTTGCAATGACTGAAACCTCCTTCACATTTCAAATCCATACAGCAATGCAGGTTCACTTACCACACAGACTCCATGAACTCGGGGTAAAGAGTTTTATAGTCATTTTCAAAGTCAATCCAGCGTCCTAATCTGGTAACACTGAACTGTTAAGACACAAACACAGAGATTGAAAGGCATCTTAACAATGTATCACCACGATACATTATTAATATTTATTCTGTAAAATAAAAATCAGATGGGTTTTTAAGTGCAGTGTTTGTCCCATATCAATGAAATACATCCACAAAATATTTTAACCCGATAATAGTTCCAAACTGTATTTAAACAGGCAAAAATAAGGAAGCAATGAAACCATGAGCGTGGTTATTTAGAACCAAGGTCACACAACAAGCAAATGTGTTCAACACAGCAGAAATGGCAGTTCAGTTGGATCATTCATCAAATAGAAATGGTGAATCACTCAAGGTTCAGCCAAGGTTCACATGCCTGAAAATTGCTTTTCGTTACAGTGGTCTTACTTCTATTTTTAAGACTACTTGTTGCAGAGACAGTGAAAACCCAGAAGACGTAGTCTATCAGCTTTCAGTTTCATGAAAACATGATGTAACCTGAACACAAAGAAATGCTGAAAGAAATTGATACGTGACAAGTCATCAAACTATTCCAGGGCCAACTGCCTCTCTGACTTCCCAAAGCCATGCGAGGGCTGCCAAAGCCCCAGCAGTGACAGGTGCTAGTCCCTGGCTCGGGACAGGTCATGGCCACATCCACGGCCCAGCAGGCAGACACTAATGAGGAATGAGCCAGCTCTGGGATTCACGGGGACAGGGGGGATTTCACAGCCATCCAAACCCCAGCTCTGCAGACAGCCAAGCCAGGGACACCTGTCCTGACAGTGAGACACAGCCCTCACTGAGTGTCAGACGGGCAAAGTGAACACAAAGCACATTCATTCTCTCACATCTACATCGTCGTACAAGACCTGAGCTCCTGATCAGTTCTCATGCTGACCTTTAAGCCACTCTGACATTCCACTAAGAAGATCCATAGCCTGGGACTGATTAGCACAAGGATCCACAAGGTTGGAGCATTATGTTTGGTTTCAGTATTGTAATATCTCACACAACCAAGGAACCTTTTCTATTTTTTTGTGAGGCTCAAATATTTGCTAACCACTCCAGGCAGAAAATAAACACTCTATCTAACAAGAATTTTGGTCATTCCTCTCCTAGCCCTATTCCAAAATACTTGAATTTATTACAATTCAAAAGATATTTAAACAAATTTCATTATTTTTATTTATCATCTAAAATACACACATACATGCACAAGTTTATGAACAAATCAAAATACAAAATCCATTCAGCAACTGTAAGATCAAGTGCTTGGACTAACCAGCACTGCAAAAACACCAGTTCCTGAAGCACAGCAAGTTAAAAGGTAGGAAAAATGAAACACAGACATTCTAGGTTTGGCTGGGACAGAGTTAATTTTCTTCTTCATAGCTGGTACAGTGCTGTGTTCTGGATTTAGTATGGGAATCATGTTGTTAACCCACTGCTGGCTTCGGGGCTGCTGCCGAGCAGCGCTCACCCTGAGCAAGGAGTTCTCAGTTTGCCAGGCTGTGCCAGCAGGGAGAGCAGAGAACAGCCAGGACAGCTGATCCCAGCTGGCCCCAGGGACATTCCACAGCACAGGACATCGTGCCCAGCACAGGAACTGAGGGGGCCAGCTGGCCCGCTCTGAATCACAGAGATTCAGAGCTGTGCAGAGACAGGCTGGGGATCACTCAGCAACCGCACTGGCCCTCACTTGGTTTTCCTCGCTTTTATTCCTCCCTCTCTCTCTCCTCTCTTACTACTATTATTATTATCATTAGCACCATCATAATATTTTATTTTGTTTCAATTAAACTATTCTTATCTCCACTCATTGGTACTTGGCTGACAGCTGGGGTTAACCCGCCACAACAAACCAGAATGAATCTTGCTATTTTTATTTCTAAAAGCAACAAAGAATTATTGATGATGGGTTTGAAACACAACATTCAGAGTGTAGATGAGGGAGTGTACATTTGAAAAAAACAAACTAATTGCTTTTCATCCAGCCACTCACTGAGGTTCAGGCCACAGCTACTCTACCCAAGGCAACTCTGGTTTTTTCAGACACTGCCCATAACTTCAAAATTCTCTCAAGGGCAAGAGGCAAGCGATACTCAAAGAAGAAATTGCTATTCCTCTGAAAAGAAATACAGCAGGCCTAGAGAACATGCAGAGGAGTGAGTGTCATGAAGTAGAACAGCTTTTGCACAAGGAAAAATTAAAATAATTAGGACAGTTCTGTCTAGGAAAAAAAAAAAAGATGGTTAAGATAAAGCTTTATCGGAAATCATTTTATAGAACCAACGTTCTTCAAACTTGCACACACCAACACTCTCCCTGTATTCCTGGGATGCAAAACCTGACACCAATATTCTCTGGGAAGACTGAGGGTTTGCCCACACCTCTTGTGACAAAACCAGATGTGAGAATTTCTCTTCTTCCAAAAATACAAGCTACTGCCCTGCATTCTGGCAATGAAAGGACTGCAGGGAAGGAGGAGTAGAAAAGCAGTGAGGTTAATGGTAATTTTCTTTAATGGCTCCATTTGAAAACCAGACAGATCTTTCAATTTTCTATACAAGAGAAGACACAAAGAGACAATGCTGAACATATCTATTATTTGTTCAGTGTATTTTATTAGACACTTGGAGCTCCAGGTAACCTGCAAGTAACCTTCTTTTGACAGCAGAGCAGTCTCTGTTCTGAGCCACAATGGTGCTCTTTTTGTTCCCCTTTCAGGATCACAGGGGAGAAACACAGCAGGTTAAAGCCATGAGATTTATGCACATAATCACACAAAAAGGGTGAAGTTCACCCTACCTGAAACACTTCTGCACAAATACATTTAGAAATGCTCAGCAGAACATGGACTGAGCCTTCACTCACCTCCCACTCCTTGGCGTATCTCATCACAATCCCTCTGCACTCTTTGTTGTAAGCTTCAATCCCCATCTTTGCCACATCCTCCGGCCCTTTAATGCCTAAAGTCTTGTCAATCTCATATTCCTGGGAGCATGGAAAACAACCAAACAAAATATCCTGTGATCAAAAGCTTTCAGGATTTCCCTGCAGAGTTTATTTACGTCCTATGCATTCTAATGAGGCTCAGGGGCCTCCTTTAACCTTTTGAGATTTTGAGAGCTGCACCTGAACTAGGCCGGGATTTCAAAGGCTCACCCCGGCGTGACTGTTGCTTTAGTATCTTTAGAAAAATAAACAAAACACCAGTTTCTGCAATATGTACCAAATAAATACAGGTCCATAGCAATGAACAGAGTGCAGGTGACCAGTGGGAAGCTCCTCAGCTCACCACACACAAAGCCAGAGCAACACACTGGACAAGGAACTTCCATTTCTCTTTTAGCAACAATGCCAGGTATAACAGCAACTGAAACATGAGTGATAAGCAGGGAACAATGGGGAAGGAGGGACCAACAGAAGTATCTGCAGGTAAATGCATGACACATACCACAGGTAAGCCGTGGCAATCCCAGCCAAACCTTCTGTCAACATGAAAGCCACTCTGATGAGCAAATCTGGTTACGATGTCTTTGATGGTTCCTGCAAGAATATGGCCGTAGTGGGGGAGCCCAGTGGCAAACGGGGGGCCATCGTAGAAGTTAAACCTACAACACAAAACGTTCCTCATTAAAGCCAAAACTGAGCTGCAGGGCTTCAGACAGGGTGACTCTACCTGTATGCTTATACTATTCATGTTTTACTAGGAAAATCAAATTTTCCTTCCTCTTCCATGGTCAGTCAGCACAGGTGCCACGCTGGCAGTGGGTCTAAAGGGAACATTCCAGCTTGTTCAGCTCCTACCACTGCCAGTTCTGCCAGGATTCCCATGGAACACGCCAGCACGGTGCTCCACAGCTGGCACAATGGGAAGAGTTCTTTGCTTACCTCCCCATTTCACTCACAAACACAGCAGGCAGGAAATTACAGGTTTATTACAACTGTTTGAACCCTGCTGATTCTTCAGCAGGTGAGCTATAAAGGGACAGCAGCATGAGCCAGGCCTGCTGTTGGCAAAGGGAGCAGCGGCTGCTCACAGAACCAAGGAAAAACAAAGAGTAATTGCAGCCAAGCCAACCCTGCGCTGCCACACGCAGCTGCTGCAGCTTCTAACAGATTCTTACCTAGGTCTGTTCTTTGATTGCTTTAGGCATTCCTTGAAACAATTACGATTTTTCCAGAGCGTCAGTATCTTCTCTTCCTCATTTGGAAAATTTATGTTTTCTGGAACTTGTTGAACCATTCTTTCTCAACAAGGATCAAGAAGAGAAAAATACATGTTGAACAGAAGTGAGAAAAAGGTAACTCCACAAATACAACTTATATCTTACAAATCCGTATCACCAATCCAAAGCTTGGTTTTCCAAAGAGCCTGATTCTTTGCAGCCATGGAAGCAAGCACTCTAGTCTAAACAAAGCCTAGTTTTGACTGATGGCACCGAAGTTTTGGAACAGGAAAAGGATTCTCCATTCATTCAACTATGATTGTTCCCTTTTTTATTATGTTTTTATTTCTATTTTGTAGAGAAAACAGTCAAAGGGAAAATTATTTTTTGGTTACAGGTTTGGGGTTTTTTCTTGAGCAAAAGTTTCCAAGTTCAGACTGACTCTTCAGCACCAGTTTGTACCACAGAGTTTCACTTCAAACCACTGAAGAAGGGGCTCCTTTTCACTGCACATTTATTCACACCGTTTAGATGTTTAAAAGAGCATTTTCCATCAGGCTATGCCAGCATTCTCAGATGCCCCTAGAAGCAGCCAGACTGCAGAAAACACAGTTGAAAAACACTGCAAAGATGATCGGGTGTTTTATAAGCACATTAAAACTAAGCCACAACGGGCTACTGCCTTGCTGTACAAGCAACACAGGGAAGATGAATTCTCAGCATAATTAGGAGCACACAACAGAGCTGCCTGGGTCCAGACCTGCTATGAGATAGAAAGGGGTCAGATTTCAGTAAAATGCCACAGCAAGAACTAAACAAAGCTCTGGGGAACAAGGGTGTTTAAGAGAGGAGCTCCCTAACAGGAGAAAACTGGTTATGAAGGCTGTAACAGATGATGCTACAGAATAAAAGGGTTCTCCCACCTGTCACTTTAGTGCTCCTGAGCACTTACACCAGCAGTAGCTACTACAGCCTTGAGCTTCACTCAGTATTAGAGAATTACAAGTAACGGCGCAAGGCCTGAGCCTTGTGATTTACTCAGGTTTGTAAATACCAACTATAAAGCAGCAACAAAGGCAAAAGCATGAAGACCATTCTCCTAGTTATGGCTGAAGTTCCAAAACGCTTGCCTAAATGGAACCCAGGACACCAAAGAAATTGCCAGCTCAAGGCTTGAACCCATGTGAAAAAATGTGCTACAGACCAATTCCACCACTTTGTATTCATGACAAATCATTGTCTCCACTAATAAACCCAAATTATCATTATCATACTATCATAATTGAGAATCCCACAACCTGGTGCACAGACAACACAGCATCTGGAGGGGAAATCAGGGGCTGCCAAGGAACACATGAACATGGCCTGGATGTATTTCTTAAAAAGGTAACAACCAGCCTCAGCACAGTGAGTTACTCTGTACTCAACTTGTAGGAGAGTTTTCACCAGTCTACCTCGAAGCACTGATTAGGCTGTGTCATTTCACAGTGACTGATCACAGAGACAATGGAAATGATAAAAGAATTTGGCCCTACAGCTTTTATCTCCCACGAGCCAGCTGACGTGAGGACTAAGGACCCGCAGGTCCTACTCGGCTCAAGCTCAGCCCTCCCAAAAGAGCGATAACTGCAAAGGCTTTGCAGACGGGCCCAGCTGCCGGGGCCGTGCCACTGAAGGAGCCAGGGGCGGGCTGGGGTTTGGGGTGTGCCTGTGACCGGGCTGTGGAGGCTGCTCACGGATCACAGACTCCCTGCGTAAATCACAGACTCGCTGTGGGCCCATTCTCCCAACTGCAGCACTGCACGGGCAAAGCAGCCTCCAGTAACCACAGGGCACAAATCCCTACACACTCTCAGCAAGATTAGGAGTTTATTGCATCAGAAGCAGGGGGAGAAAAATACTGTTGAGAATTAATATGCAACCATCACTACTGGTTATTTTTTTTTCCAAGTGACAAACCAGAATTTTAAACAGACTGACTTAAAAGGCCAAGAAGACATTGAAAATCTCGCCATGGCTCGACCTCAGCTGAGCAAAAAAGCCAAGATCTAACAATCAGTTTATAGACAGAGGTATGAACATCTCTGCAGCACGAAAAAACCTCATTATAAGCAATCTTGATATCTTAAATCAGAAAATAATCAAGGACAACTCATTACTTTGAACACTGACTGAACAAAAAGATCACAAACCATGTTACAGAAATTATTATACAAACACATCCAATAAAACCACACTTTCAGACAATGCATTTACAGAGATCAGGAAACACAAGGAGGGCTCTCCATTCATTTTCTGCTGACAAAAAGTGATAAAGTTTAAGACAATGCACCACTGAGCAAGCTTTTATTAAGTACACTCACTTTTCTAGAGGATAACAACATTCACTAGGAAAGATGTCAAAGTTTGGAGATTGTACTACAGCAGTCTGAGACTTATACTGGGCTTCTTATCTAGAAAAAAAAAACATGCATTAAAACCATAAAAGCAAGTTCAAGTGCGCTTTTTTAAATATTAAGATTTATTCTTTAAAAATCAATAAAAACTCATTTAAAACACCACTATGAATGAAGTGAACCCATATTTGAGAAACAGTGTTGTACTTTACATACATCAGATATATGATTAAAACAACGTGGGTTTTAAGATACTAATCATTTTGTTGACTGAGAAACTGTAAGTATAAAGACACAGGCTGAACTAAAGGTGTACAAAAGGTCTCCTGATTTCCAGGGGCTTATGATGAGTCTCTTACTCTTGTTCCAGTCGCCTTCTCTTACAAATTGTTCTGTACAAGAGACCAAAGCTCCCTTCACAGACAAGGAGCCTCCTTTCTCCATCTGCCTTCTCCACACTTAAACAATGCTCTCTTTTCCACACACACCTGGCACCCCATTTCTGCCTTTTTAGGTACTATTCTAAGGTTACATCAACCTAAACTGTTCACGTGGTCATCAAAATTCTCCATTTCTAGAAGGGATGGAAACAACCACGTATTAAAACAAAAGGAAGGATGGATGGGAACAGAATGCTTAACTACAGAACAAATGTTGCCTCTGAAAATCTTGTGCTAATGTCTCATACAGGGAATAAAATTTCAACACTAGCCCAGCTGTCCTCCTGCAAAGAGGGTTTCCTCTAATACTGGAAAGCCAATTAAAACATTGCTAAAGCAACAAGCACACTCCTCAGTTAATACTGTCTTTAAACACAAACGTTTCATGCTATGTAAGAATCCAGTTTTGCACTGTATCTTGCGATGGCTTAAGAAATTTTTGTCATCACCATACTACTTTGATTAAAAATGTAACGTATCATTGTGCAGAAAAAGAAATCTAGGTTATCTTGAAATAACTTTGAACTACGTATTTTTAAGGAAAACTCAGAAACCAGTGCCAGGTGAGTTACTGAACACTGCTTTTATGTGACAATTAAATTCTATTACCTGACAGCTGCTATCTAAGCACATCCCCACCAAAGCGAATAAAAATGCTTTCTGCAGTTTCCAAAAGGCTCTCGTGGTGTGGGAGCCAGCGTTTGCTGGAGATATCGAAGTCATCGCAGCTGCAGCAATAAAAAGGGTGCATTCATCAAACCCCCCCATTAAAAGGATGCTGAAGGGAATGCATAAGACATATCACACGTTGTAATGGACCTTAAGTTCTTTGTGCAGATAACTAATGAAATCAAGACCTGCTGCGTATTAAGGCCTGCAATAAGGCATCTGGCTAACCTTTAATAAGTATCTGCAATAAGTAACCCCTAAACTGCCGAAAAGGCAAAGAATCTGTACAGCACCCAAGGAGTAAAACACACATGAACGCGACGTTGCACACACACAACACGAGCTCTGAAAAGCCACTAATAGCGTCAAAGCCCGCACGGGAGCTGCCAGTCCGGCCAGACCCCGCTGACAGCACAGGCACCTGCCGGCCCAGGAGCCGCCGCTTTCATGGGACACCCTAAAGGTGCCGCCCGGCACCGGCTCCCGCGCCAACCGCCCTGACACGCGGCCGGAGCCGCCCCGCCCTCGCGTCTCGGAGCCGCCCCCCTGAGGCCGCCCCGGCCGGCGGGGCCGTGAGGGGGCGCGGGGCCGGAAAGGGCCGAGGGTCCGGCCCGGGCGGCGCCCCCCGCTCACCTCCGTCCCGCCATGATGCAATCGCGCCCGGCGCAGCATGGCCGGAAACACCGGCCGCGCCACGGCCAATCAGCGCGCGGCTCTCTCCGGCCGCACAGAGGAGCTTTGTAAGGAGGCCGCTCATTGGGCGCGAGGTGTCCCGGGGCGCCGCGTCACGGCGGCGCGAGGCAGCTCGGGACACTCTCCCCGCGTGCCCGCCCCGCGGCTCCTGATTGGGCGGGGCCTGGGGAAGGGCCCGTGAGGGGCCGGGGCGGTGCCCGCATTGCCTCCCACGGGCACAGGGAACACGCCTGAGGACACGGCGGGGAAAGGAGCCCGAATTCCGGGTCGAGGACAGGCTTCGAACCCGGCCGGCAGCTGTGCTGGGTGTCCTGGATAACCCCCTCCGGCTCTAACCCAGCGAGACCAGGACACTGGGCTTCTCCCAGTAACGGGATACCAACGGCCTCTACCAAATTCTTCTCGGGAGCTTGGCCTTATCTCAATTAAAGGGATACTCTTAAGTATCTCAAGACACCAATTCTTAAGGCTGTAACTACAACAGAAGTCCCTCCTCTGCGGCTGCACTCCAACTAAAAAAAAAAACAAAACACAAAATTAAAAAAAAAAAAAACTTGTAGATGGGTTCCCACATATCAAAGGAAACTTAAGGGTTTGAAAAAAATATTATCGCTGGCTGGCAACCACTGAGAAACTACAAAACATTTCATGATACATTAAGTAACATTTCCTTCACTTTTCCGGCGCTGAAAACAGCTGTGAAAAGGCTCTCGACAGGGAAAAATAGCAGTGAGACGGGTGAGTGAGGGATGCTCTTCCCAGCCGGCACCCCTGAGCCCCGACCAGAACACATCGCGGGGAATGAGGGTCAGGCCAGTAATGGCACAAACCGTTCAGCTGCCTCCAGGTAATGATTTCAAAGTGCTCTAAAAAGTTATTTACTAATACAGATACAGGTATCAATTAAAGGTCTCAATAAAGGCTTTAGATATTGATTTGCAGGGCTGGGTGCAGGATGAACTCACTGGTCTGTGCAGGGCAGTGTCAGTGTGTGGATTAGAGATAATCCAGATGTGAAGGGAGGCACTTTAACTGGAATACTCGCCTGCTCAAAGCAGCACAAGGCTCCTTTCTACACAAAATTTCCTACGTCCTTTTAGAACAGCTAAAAAAAAAAAGCAGACTCAATCTGCACCAAACTCAGAGAAACAGAACAGAATATGGGAACTGAGGCCAAACTGAGCTGGGCTGACCAGCAGGACAGGAGAGACTGGANGACTTTGTTCATGCGCAGCCTTTACTTGGCAGCATTTGGGCAACACTGAGCTTGTTTTTCATGAACAAATTGGCCATCGGGAAGGGGTGAACAGGAAAGTCGCTGTCAGATAAGTTACATACAAGGCGTGAAAAAAAAAAGAAAAAAAGAAACTGGAAAATCAGGGGAAATGTGTAGTAGAGGGACCAAGGCCCAGCACAAGTAACTGGGGCATTCCCCAAACTACAAGAATGAATGTCTCTGCTCTAATTTTTCACTCTATACTGATGAAAAAGCCCCGATTCAGCTGGAGAGGTTAAAGGGAAGGAAAAAAAAAAAAAAACCACCGTGAAGCCTCAGGAGGGGACTCCCCTGGCGTGAGGCGGCTGAGGGGGAAGGCGCGGGCACCATTTTGTGGGACCCGCGGGAAGGTCACCGCTCCCCGGCCGTGGCGCCGGCCGCAGCCTGGAGCTACAGGGGAAGGGCGACCGCGGGCACTCGCACTGAGCGCCCGGATCCTCCAGCGCCCGGTGCCGGCCCCGGGCCGCCCCTTCTCCCTCCCCGCTGCCCCCGCGGCCATTTCGCCGCCACCCCCAGCGCCCCTCAGGGGCGGTGTACGCGGTTTGCGTAGCGGTTTGCGTAGCGCCGCTGCAAGCGACGGGCCCCGTACGCGGTTTGCGTGGCGCTGCTGCAAGGGGCGGGCGGACAACCGTGCTTGCGCGGGGAGCTGAGCGTAAATGGCTTTCGTGAATAGGAAATGAACAAACTGCGCCCGCAGCTCCGAGCCAAGCCAAAGCGCGCCCAATGGGGGAAGATCCCGGGATAACTCGGGATAAATCCGGAGATACGAGCCCGCGGCTGCGGTGACGCGGAGCGCCCGCGCTCCCCGGGCGCGGGGGGTCGAAGTTTGGCGGGGACAGGCCGGCTGAGGAGCGGCTGTGTTCCCCCGGGCCCCCCCCGCGGCGCGGCGGCAGTTGGACTGTGCCGGAGATGATAAGTAGAGGTTGCGCGGGAGCGCGCCGGCAGTGGGCGCGGGGCGGCGGGCGGTACGCGCGCTCCGTGTGCGGTCCTTTAGCATCGGCGCCCTCCCCTCCCCTCGCTCGCTCCGCTCCCGGGCCCTGCCCCGGCCCGCCGTGCCCGGTGCAGCGCTGACAGCCCGGCAGCGCCCGGCCGGGGAGTAGGCGAGACCATCTCCGAGGCGGCGGCTTGCAACCCGTCAAGCTGCCCCGCAGCCCGCAGCCGTTCAGCCAGGCTATGCGCTGCCAACGGGCTCCGCTCAAGAAAAAAACAGAGCGGATCGTGAAAAGGTAGAGGCGCCCGCAGAGGCCCCCGTAGGGCTCTTGGGAAGCGGCCGCTCAGCCCAGAGAGAAGCGGAGGACGCGCCGGAGAGACGACGGCGCAGGAGCAGCGCGGCGGGGGCGTCCCGGCGGCTCGGAGCATGTGAGAGGTCGGGGGGCCGCGATGCTGCGACGCGAGGAGTTCATCGTGTGCCCGCCTTGGGAGCCCGCCCGCGGCGAGGGGGTGCCGGGGGGCGCCTCCCCGACGCCGCTGAAGGGCGGCGAGCCCCGGCGGGGCGGCAGCCGGTCCCGTTGGCCGCCCGGGCGGCGCGGGAGGGTTCCCGGCGGGGCGCGGAAGCTGCTGGGCAGCCGCACGCACAGCCACTTCCAGCACTACCAGCACCAGCAGCTGCAGCAGCAGCACTGTCGCGCCTTCCGCCGCTGCCACCGCCCGGCGCGGCCGCGGGTGCTGCTCTCCCTGCGGCCCGTCAACGTGCTGGGCCGGCGGGCGCCGGGCATGCGGGCGCCCCGCAACACCAACCAGTTCCTGATGCGGGAGAAGTACCAGCTCATGCACTTGCGCTCGGACTCGGTGGGCACTGAGAGCGGCGGGTCGGACTGCGAGATGGACCCGCTGGACATGGACTCGTACCTGGGGGTGCTGGAGAACGCCCGCGGGGCGCTGATGGAGTGCGCGGGGGAGTCTGGACCCGCCGCCCGCTCCCCGCCTGCCCGGGCCGGGGCCGGGGGCGGTGCGGCCGCGGGTTCCCCGCAGGAGGAGAGCCAGCAGTACTTCCCCTCGGAGGACGATGTGATCGAGAGCGAGCTCTTCATGGAGAGGGACTTCGACGAGTTCTGCAGCAGGATCGCCTGAGCCCCGGGCCAGGGGTGGGGAACAGAGCCCCGCTGGCTTGGAGCCTTTCCGCCTCTGAGGGTGGGAGAGGTTTATTTATTTCTCAGCCATTCCTTTGCGTTTTTGTCAGGGGGGCTGGCTAATTTTACAAATGTGTGTGTGTAAACGGGGGAATCCGGCGCCCCCCTTGTAAATAAAGTGAACTTTTCTGAAGGCGAGATCAAAGCGGATCGCGCTTTTTGGGTTTTTTTTGAGGGGAGAGGGGGACCGCAGGGACAGCCAGAGCCGCCGTCGGGGGCACTGGAGA
>VYZQ01002582.1:0-11859 GCA_013400655.1 Mystacornis crossleyi | reverse complement strand
AAAGTGCGCGGATTCTCTGGGAAGCAGAACTGATTGCATCATAAGCACTTTGGGAATGCTTCTGGGGATACACGAGAATCTCCCCCAATTCCCTTTCCAATAGTGTTTGTTTCAGTGAATAGAGTTTTGTACTGTGTGCCTGCTGTGCAGGTGAATTCTCAAGGGTAACTTGCCAGCATGCCTGGACAATTAATAAATAATGAGGGATGCCATATCTCCTGGTATTGTCTACTTTCTCTTGGATATATATATATATATATCAGAATAAGGTTTCTGAAATCAGCATCTGACCTCCATATTTTCAAGTTTGGGATTCTGTAGGCACCATTCTGCCTCATTAATCTGTCTAAAAGGCTCATCCTGAAGTTGTCTTATAAGAAGAATATTTAGGCAGGGTGGTACCTTTAGCATATGCATAATCAGTTACCCTTTCAGGGCTGGGCTTTTGTTTGTCTGACAGTGCTGATAGGACTGAAGCATCAGCAGCCACAGTTTTGATGTAGCTGAAAGCACTGATTTGTGTTACCAGTCTTGTACCCTCAATACCACAGAGAACACGCCTTGGGCACAGAATGGGAGGAACTTAGGGATAAAGGAGAAATGTGGTAATTTGTATGGGAAATGCTTTAATAACATTTTTTTCCATGAATGCAGTGTTTAATAATTTGAGGACGTTTTAGAAGTTTTTTCTACACACTGAAATGGTTATTTATGTTACAGTAAGGCACTGTAAAAATGGGAAATACCATTCTAAGGGAACTAAGAGTATGTATTTTTAGAGGTGATAAACTTTGTCTGGAGAGGATTATTTCCCCAGAAGCATCCTTCTGTCTCTTAGGCACACAGACTGAAACAACTGCAGCCTCAAACTGAGCCAAGATGTCTTGGGTGTCCAGGCAGAGAGGAATGGGTGTGACTGTGCAATGTAGTTGCAGCAGAAATAATTCACAGCATTTGTATTTCATTGATAGAGCATGAAATAAGTAGGTCAGGGGTATTAAGCAATGGCCTTGAAGTCCTACCAGCAACCTCTAGAATTCAGGGACTACAATGTGGTTGTTGAGAACAATATTCCCAGTAATAACTGAATAGTACCATTGTACAGGCCCTGCTTTTCCAGAGTGGGTGAATATCAATCAGAGCCATTTCTCAGTGAATAGTCAGAGTTGCCTGATGCACTTTAACCCCGAGCGTTTATTTTAGTTTGACTTGATGTTTAGAGAGGAAGATACCAGTTGGGAAGAAACCTGTCAGTTTGTCCAGCCCATCTATGGCAGGTGAGGTGCGGAGGAGCTTCTCTGGGGATGACGAGTTGATTCCTCCTCCATACCGAGCCCTTCCAGCACAAACAGCCCCTGAGGCCTTCCAGCCTCCCAGGAATAGCCAGGAGTTCAGTCCCAGCCTCCAAACAGGTAACTGGTCACAGCAGTGTGTCACTGCAGAGTGGGGAGCTATGGTCCAGAGTGTCATGTGCTGACTCATCCAATCTTTCTTTTTTTCCTCTTTTTTTGCTTTGAATTTTAGTTGGGTTTTTTTTTCTGTTAGAGAGCTTTTCATTCTCACTGATGCACCATGTCACTGAATTAATTGTAGCAGAGGGTTGCAGCTGCTTTAGAACTTCAGAAGAAGGAGGTTGTTGCATGGGTTACTGAGAATCCCAGAGGGGCTCTGCAGAGTGTTAAAATACAAAAATGCACTCTGTAAAACTGAATGGTAATGTGGATCAGGGAATACTGGATATAAGTAGGTCATTAGTGTGGATTATCCTTTGCAGAGAAAATAACTACACACAGTAGATAAACGTTTTTGTCTTTATATTGGAAAAAGGCAGTTATATGGGAAAATCTCTTTGGAATGTGTTATTTGAAATTTTGTGGATTACTAAGAAAATAAATTTGAAACAGAGTAATTGTGCATCTGTATGAGTGAGCAGAGAAACTCTTAAAAATTTATCAGTAGTATTGAGAAAGGCAATTAAAATTTTGAACTTATTTAAGTATAGTTTACATAATATAATCAATCTTCAATTATACAAGTTCACTTCAAGGATCTGGTGGTTTTTCTCTTCCTTTTTCCTAATGTCTCTGGCAACATAATGCAGCAAATTATTGCTAACAAATATGTTGTGGCAATACGAGCTGTCAGGAGGTTGGATGATGCTCTCCCTGCAGGACAGTTGCCAGGTTGATAGATTCAGCTTCAGATTTGCTTGATTACTCCCTTAAGCTTGCCTTAGTCTGCACAGGCTGCCTTGTCAGCACTCTGTACTGACTCTGGAATACATCCAGAACAGTTTCTCTTGTCCATGTGTTATCCATTAACAGATGGGAAAAAGGAACCCACGTGTCACCTTTAGACCCTGAGGAAAGCCTTTACTCTCTTCTGCACACCTCTCAACACTTCTCAAGGACCCCTTTAATGTCACTTCATGTTGCTGCTGGCGTGTACATGCCATGTTTAACAGAGGCTTTGATGCCGAAGAGAAGCCTTGCTTAGTGGAAAGTGTTTTGGAGCATCTATTTCTGCACAATTGTTCTTCTCTTATTCCAAATTTACACCTGTATTGCATTTCTATAGTGCAAAGACATACACAGTCTGAATTTCTGTGTCATTAGATCTCACAGTTCCTATGAAATGCCTGTATTCCTTGGTTTCTGATACTCAGTGCTTTCTGTGATCAATGGAGGGGAACTTTTCAACACTGAGTTTTGGTAAGGCTGGACAAAATTAATTTTTTTTTGTGGTATAGCCATGTCATTGTCCAAAGGTGTTTGTGTTTATATTGAAACCAGCAAGACCACACCTTTTCAGTCTCTAGGAAGGAGGCATAACCTTGATACCATCTAATCAGTTTAGAGCACGTTTGATATTGGCCAGAACTCATTAATAACGTACGTATTCCTCAGCATCATTCGTTGCCTGCTGTTGCAGTAGCTGTAGGACAGATGCAGGCACAGTGCAGGGGATGCTTGCAAGGCTTTGAATGGAGTTAGTGTAAGATTAGTAACAAAACAGCATCTGCTCTGAAACTTCTTGTCCTTGGGAGATCTCAGTAAGGTTCAAACCAAATTCTTTCCCCTTTTGTATTGTCATGAGCACAGGAGAAAGGTTCAGCACTTCTTCACCTTGTTTATATGAAGTGGTTTTGCTCTCTAGCAAATTTCTGGTGCTGCTTTAGAGTGCATGAGTACTTTGCATCTTTCAGTCATCTGAAATGATTTCTTAAGCACTGAAATTCATCTGTTAGACTGATTCACTTTTAAAAAGAACCTACAGCCAAGCTGGCAGAAGAGAAGACTGTTCCCAGAAATTCACCCAACTCTGGAGCATGTTATTCCGTTCATAGTGATTTTGGGAGGTTTGAATGTCGTGGCATTGGACACAGTCTGTGTCCTGGCAAATCACTGAGACAATGTAAAAAGGAAGTACCTGCCCCATCTGCATCCCTTTTCCTTCAGTTGGATGTCTTCCACTAGCTTTCATTTTTCTTCTTTCAAGTAATTTTGTGTGTAGATGTAACTAAGCTTTTCTGATGGAAGATTGTAGTTAAAAGCTACCAAGTATAAAAGGAACAAAGTAAGATATCATTAAATATATAAATGTCAGGACTTTGGTTCAAATGAGCCAGAGACAATCCAAATCATGGCAACTGCTGTTACTCCTGTACCTGCAGGAGCTTCCTTCTGGGGGGAAAGAAGGGACAACGTGCATGGTGGGTTGGTTTGTATTCCTGACCTCTGTGTAGCCTTTGCTTAAGGCATTGCAGCATAGCCAAGTAGCCAGTTGTGTCTTATCTTATTTAGACACCACTTTGTTGTCCCCTAGAGATTAGGAATCTTGGTCAGAGTTGGGCATGATGCAGGGAAAACTATTTGAGAGAAAAAAATAAGGAAGGGATTGTGGGCTTTGTAGGTGGAAGGAAGAATCTATTAAAGTTGAGGAGAGTTTGCATTAGGCTGCAACTTTTGACATATTCTACAATCTTAATTTTCAAATTTTATTTTTATTTAGCTCAAGAACTTCTTTCAACATACAAGATGACATAGAATATTTATTAAAAAAATAGTCAAACAGCTTGTAAGTTACTGAAGGGCTATCAGTAGCAGCAGGTTATGGTTTGCGGTTTTTTTCTTTCACTGCATATTTCTGCATTTCAAGACACATTGACAATGTATATAGACTTTATATTCTATAATTATAAACTTTGATAGTTTTCTCATTCATTTGGTCATAGAGAATCATTTATTTTTGTATAATCAACCCTTTACTGTGGGTACTGCACCTTTAATGAACATTTACGTATTTTGTTTGCAGTGTTCTTTTCATTGTGCTCATATTTTGATAATCATCTCTATTCATTAATGAAACTGGAAAAGTAATTGTGACATTATTGCTATTCATAACATCTTTGTCTTAGATCTCATTTCTATTTAATTTTGACAAAAGAAGAGAGAAGATTAAAACTACAAAAAAAATGTTTTGCTTGAATGAAACCTTCTGGACCTTAAAATTTTAATGATGGATTGAGAAATCTTTGGCAATATATTTTGTTGTCTCACACAGATTGTTTATAGTAACTGGGCTAAGTAATTTGAACTGTAGGTTTACTGTTGGCCATTTTCACTTGCACAAAGACTAAATAGGAAGCAAAGTGGTTTAAAAGTTAAAGTGGTTTAAAATTCTCAGATCTTGAGAAAACCTTGTAGAGAATGTATTATTGAAGTAATTTGAAATCTGTTAATATTAGAGCATAACTTAACGTTGCACCTGCACTCACAAAGTGTCTGCTCTCTGTAGGATCCTGAGTGTTAAAGCATCGCTAAAATGCAGAATATAAGAAAATGGGGAAGCTGGGGTGCTCCCCATATCAATAATATTAAGTAAATTTAAGGAAAAGCTGCACTTTAAATTATATAGATTTTTAACATGCAATTTTGATTTGTAGTGACTTCGTTGCAGCTGAAGGAGGAGTTGCTGGATGGAGAGGAGTACAGCTTCCTGCAGGGAGCATCCGACCAGGAGAGCAACGGCTCTGCCAGCTACTACATCAAACAGGAACCCTGAGACAGCTCCCAGGAGTGAGTGGCACAGCATTGGTGATAGGAAAAGAACCTTTCTCCAAGACTGACTGATTCTGTTCCCACTTGGGTGGTGCAGTTCAGGTGACTGTGCCTGGGGCACTTTGCTAACTGTAGATGAATTAGACTCAGTTCAGAATTTTTTGGAAGGGCGGGGAAACTATTTTAGTGAAAAAGATTTTTCAATTTATTAAAAACAAAAGAAAATGGACACTTTTGTGTTGTATTTGAAGCTTTTGAAAGAATTTTGTAATATTTTCAAGTTCAGATTTATTGTGCATTGTTAACAAGAACTGAAATTCTAATTTTTTGGTAAGATTAAAGTTTAATTAGCATGGTTGTGGGAAGCAGTTGGAGGAAGATATAGTTGCAAATACAAATGAACTGTCATAACAAATGAACCTTTTTGGTACAAGATGGGAGACTTTTAGACTCTTGTGAGCTGCACTGGTCACGCCTCTGTTTTTTTAATTGTGGAAATAAGGCTTTTAAGTCCTGATTTAGAGGCATAAATTGTATGTGGAATATAGTCCTGTAAAGCTCTACTCAGTGAGTAGCCCCAAGTGCAACGGAGCCATTGCCTGAGGAAGATTTTAACTTTTCAAGGTGTTTTTATTTAGTTTAAATTACCTTTTTCTATATAAGATTTTGGTTTTTAATGTTCCTTAGGGTCTGATTCAGTGCCCATTAGTATCAGTAGCCTTGTCTCCATAGACTGCAGTGGGCATTGGATTGGATCTAGAAAGCCCTTCTCTGTACATGAATGTGTGTAGTCTTGGAATGCTTCAGCAAATGTTTACAGAGCCCTATGCCAAACTGGAACTTCAGAAAATTCCCTCATTGGAAGATTAGTTTTAGCTCTGAATTTTAACTGAAGAAGCGGCTTAAAAGGACAGTCACTAAGGACTCCCTTGCTATTGGGAAGGAACTTGTGAGTATTCTTGTGATTTTTTTTTTTTTTTTTCCCCCCCCAGTCAGAAAGCCCTAAATTTTTCCTTACAATCTTAAATATTTATCTGCCACCATTCAGAACTGATGTGCCACATGGTTTCAGGTGAGCTGAAAGGCTCCCTACATTATGGATTAAAAATGAGTTCAGTCCTACATAGCCTGCAATATTCATGTCTTGCTGCAATAGTGTAACATAGGAGTCATGACTTGAGAACAGTATAAAAATCACGTGGTTTTAGTCTGTAATTCATAAACAGGATTTGCCTATTGCCTGGAATTCTTGTCTCACATCAAGTATCCCATTAGCCCTACCTGGTCAACTTCTAGATTTTTACAAGGCGAAAGTCACATAAAAGGGTGAAAATGACAACCACTTAAACATAAAGTGCTTTTGCAGGAGCTCTTAATAATGTGGACTTCATCTTTCCATATTTTTAACCTTTGTACACTTTTGTAAATGGAGTTGATGAATGAGATGGTTGATCAGCTCTGCAGAGCTGTGACTGGAAAAATGTGCATCAAGAGCTTTAGCTTTTACTGGTAAGGTTCATTAACTAAACTCTCAGGAATTATCTCATAAATTCTGTAAGTGCTTCTGGGTATTCACAGGTCCCCTTCAGAGCAGTACAATGACTCTTGACCATAAATTAGGGCTTAAAAAAAAGACTGATCAAAAATTATTAACATCTGTATTCCTACAGCCTAAGAAATGCTTTAAGGATATCAACCCACAGAGCCCCAGGAGACCATTTTTGTATATTGTTGTTTGAGCTTAAAAAAAAGTGCATAGAAAGTTGAAAACCAGCAATTTGATTATTTTCTAAAATATTGCTCTAGCTTTGGGTACATAGTATTGGTGATATGCACAGGTTTACCTCATTCTATGCAAGAGGGGTTAATTATGTAAAGTTTTGTATTACTACTGGAAGTAAAACATGTCCTGTATAGTGTAGGAATGTCTGGAATACTTTTCTCCCTTACTGGTAACATTTCTTAAATAATGATCCGTTTTTAACAACAGCTTCTTCTATTGACAGAATCTGTTAATCAGATTACAAGAATCTATAACTCCAGGTTGTAAAGACATTTTAGCACTCTAAAACAGCCATAAAAAGAACTTCGTTGGACATGGTTGACTTCAACTACCTTAACTCAAGATTCTGACCCACCCATGAAGTTTATTTTGAACAGCTTAGATTGGAGAAGTAGGATTAGAGACCATTGTAGTGACACTTTGAGCCTTGACTGTTTGTTTTCCTATGTGCTCAATTTAACCTGCTGTAAAATCCAGCTCTGCAAGCATTGATTTGGTTTGGTAAGTATAGCACTATTGAATTTTTTTAATTGCAACAACTTGCAGGTTGTCCCAGTCAGCTGGAACAAGGTTCTCACAGTCTTGCTTTCTTCCCTCATTAACAGCTTCTGACTTGAGTAGAAAAACTGTTGCATTAATCAGTGTTTCCTAAGGTAGAAGGTTGGGCTGGTTAATGAGTGAGGTGCATTGCCAGGTCACTAAACTTGGGCTCCTGAGTATTGCCCAGGCTCATCCCTGATTTCAGAGTTGGTCTTCAAATGTCAAGAGGGAAAATTAGTCCTTAACATACTTACTGTGCTGGAGAAATGTAAGAATCTGTTCTGTCAGTCTTTATAATATTCTGTTCTTCATCAAACACTAAAGTCTTGTGAGGTGGTGTACGTCCTTGGGTACCCGTGTGACTTCAGCGGTTGGTGAAATGTCTTTTGTGTCTCTGAGTTTATAATATGCCTCAGCTGTGTAATTGTCAAGTACAGTGACATCTGTGCTAAGCAAACCATGGAAGGAGCTGCTGGAAGTCAGTTGCTGAGGAGAAGCTCGGGAAAACCTGAGCAAGGTGCTACCAGGGATGTGATCTCCAGAGAGCCCGTGGGGTGTCCCTGTGGCAGCAGCTCCCTGGCTTTGCAAAAGCATTCCCGTGGCTCTGGGATGTTTCTCTTGGCTTCAAGCTGTGGTACCTGGCTGAGAGAGCAGCAAATGTTGGACACCTGAAACCTTCAATGGGGTTGGACTGATTTTGGCATTTGGCACAACAGGTTTTTCTGTCCATGAGGCAGCCCAAGCCCTGTCCCTGACTTGGCTGCTGCCCCTCCTTCCTTGCTCCAAATCTCTGCTGATCTTTAATTGTTACATTATTTTCAGTAGAACTCTAACCTGTTCTTGCTACATCTAAGGAAAGCTACAGCAGTTATTGATTCCTTGTTCTACAGATACTAACACGGGTTTCAGTGTTTGTTTTGGTTTTTTATTGTTTTCTGTGATGTGAATACCCTCCCTCAATCTTTGTACAATGGTGCTAATATATTTGGTAACAATCCTTTATTGGGAAGGGATTTTAAAAAACTGTGATTTCAGCTGAATTTTTCTTCCTTTTCATTTTTTTTCATATTTAAAATGAAAAGCCACAGCCATTTATACAAAAAAAGGCATCAGCTTTGCCCTGGGAAAATGTTGGGGCGGGAATCAAGATTAAACAAATGGGGTTTTTACATAATTTCTGTATGTATTTGATATATAGATCAATATCTGTACAAATTTAATCTTTTATTTTCTTGGTAATTTGTGTGGTCAGTGAGAGAGTATTTAAAGCTTTCTCATGCAATGTACATAACTCAGTGAAAAAATGCTTTTGGAGAAATTAATGTTACTTTCATTTTTACAAGACTGCAGATTTTCAGCATGGATGTGAAAAGCATTAAAATTATAAATTTGTGTACAAGATGAAAATAATTCACTAAATTTGCCTTTTTTACACAAAATAAAAATTATAAAAGGTCTTTTTCTGAATAGTGATTGTTTTGTTTAAAAGACTACTCTTAGCCCTAAATGCACTTCAGCTTATTTCTCTCAAGATAATGCATATTAAAAATACCCACAATCTGTAAAAACATTAGTATTTTAAGTAACTGGGTATATTGGTCTGACAACAACTTGTGTGAGACCCTGACCAAAAGGTAGTAGTGGGTTTGATAAGAGAAGGTGAATTCGATAATCATTTCAACAAGCAAGCTTTGCACTTGGGTCTCATTTCATTTAGTATCAATATTTGTATAAGGAGGGAAATTTTGTGGTATCCCTTTTTTCCTCTAGCAGTGTTGGAAATAGCTCCAGCCTCCATTCAGCTCTCCCTCTTCAAATTTGCCACTGCTTGAGTCCAGCAGCTATGCCAGGGCCATGTGTCAGTGGCTCCAGAATGACTAAAATTACTTCTTTGAGTATTTGAACCAGGGGTCTGTTGTAAGTGAATGCACCACAAGGAATTAGTTCACACCCATTTATTTGACAGTCACTTTCAGCACTAAGATAACCGTGGTTGCTCCCAGGGCAGCAGCTGGAATGAGATGAGGTGGTGGAAGGCACAAATCACTGTGAGGAACCCATCACTCGTAGATCCAGTCATGTGCACAGGGCTTGAAGTCGATGAGCTCTACAGGTTTGAACCACAGGTTGATCTCCTTCTGTGCACTCTCCACAGAGTCGCTGCCGTGGATGATGTTCCTGTGGAAGGAGACAAACATTGTTCCCTATAAAAATACACTTTCAGCAACCTTGTTCTCAATTTGCCAAAATTTGGATGAAGCATCTAGAGCAGGGAGACTATTGCTGTTATTTCAGGTCGAGTGTTCCAACACCCTTACCCCCCTACAAGAGCTAATTATGCCTATCAGGGTCACTCTAGAGCTACTGTTCTACACCAGCCCCTGACTGAGCTTCCGTGCTCCTCTGGGGAGGAGCTGGACTGCAAACAAAGTCAGCTTTGTACCATTTTCCTAAGCAGCAGCTAGGCACTGTGACCTGCAAATGAAATACCATCAGACTAAGGTATCTACCACCAATTCTGGCTTTCTAGAAAAAAAAGACTACGAACAGTTTTTGTGTTGGCAGTTAAACACTGAGTAGAAGTTGTTGAGTTTTTAGTATCAATTAATAGACTGAGCACAAACCTTCCTACTTGAATGCAGAAGTCACCACGGATGGTGCCAGGCTTGGAATCTGCAGGGTTGGTTTCCCCCAGCATTACTCTCCCAGTTTTAACCACGTTGAGTCCTTCCCATACCTTAAAGTAAAAAACAAAAACTTTAGTTAAGCCATGCTTATGCAAACTACTGCCAACTCATCTTTGCTCTACCATACTTTGCAAAGAAACCAAAGCTCTACCACTAAAGAAATTAACCTTGCCTAGATTCTCTCTTAGGCCTGTAAAGGTGACAAGGGAAAAAACGTACAAACTGGAAGTAATTGTAAAAAGGACTATCAACATTGTTACTGCAGTGAAGGAGATACTTTTCCAAGCCTGAGAGTTAACGTACAAGGCCAACTCCCAACCCTTTGTCCTGTGGTGGAATAGGGACACCCTGCTTGAGAGTTCTCTCTTAGTTCATAATCACACCAGGAGATGCTATTAGAGCAAGTACCGTGTTTTGGGGGGAATGTAAGAATGAATGACACAGAAGTTCGGTTTCTGTGTCAGAAAGCCTGACTTCTTTTTGCCAAAACAGATTTTTGGTGCAGATTTGCTTTCAGGAATTTTGCTTTACACATTTATATATTACACCTTTTCATACCCATTTTATATGTGCACTTTTCTTATTATATAGTAATTTCACTGTCTTTATTTTAACTTTTTCTTTTGCAACTACCAGAACTAGGTAGTTTGAAAAAAAATGTTTCTGCAACACTGTCTCTGAATATTCTTATTTATAGAGCAAGACAAATATATTCAAGAAAGTAATCTTAAACATCAAGCCACTTACCATGGCCACAATAGGTCCAGAGTTCATGTATTTAACCAAACCAGGGAAGAAGGGGCGGTCTTTCAGGTCAATGTAATGTTGTTTGAGAAGGTCTTCAGAGGCCTTTAAAAGGGCAGATGTAACTTTAAATATCATTTTCTGAATACCACTGAACAAAAGGTGTTACAGGTGTAAGACTATTAGTGATTAGATTCACTAATAATTAATGTTACCAACAATGCTGCAGTGCTGTTGTGGGTATCAATGTGAGCTCCTGCTGTAACGTTAAGGGAGTTCTTTGTGGCAGTGCAGGGAATTGTCAATATGATTTCTTTGCACTGCAGTGACCCCCTCAGCGATAAGCAGAGAACGGGATTCCTGGGTGATGTTACCCAACACAACCTTTCAGCCAAGGTCATTCCAGCTCTCAGTCGGGCTGCATTAAACCACTGGAGCAAAATTAGCATTTTTTGGAAAGGAGAGAACCCGTGTGCTGGGCAGGAAGCCGCGCCTGACGCGTGCTCCAGCACAGCCGCCATCAGATCCCCGTTCTGCCGTAGGAGAAGCCGCAAGGGGAGATTCTCTGTGGGTGGGTCTGGTGAGCCCCTCTTGGGCAGGGCAGGGACGGAGTTTGGGGGCAAGACGCGGGCACTCACGTGCACGAACTTCATGGCCACGAGTTTGAACCCTTTCTGCTCGAACCGCTTGATGATCTCCCCGACCAGCCCGCGCTGGACGCCGTCGGGCTTGATGGCGATGAAGGTGCGTTCGCCGTTCCCCGCCATGGCGCTGCGGGCGGGAGCGCGGCGTGAGGGGACGCGCTGCCTCAAGGTCGGTGGCGGCCATGGCGGCACCGCCCCGCCACGCGGCACCGCCACCGAATGTCCCCCCGGCCCCACCGAGCCCAGCCCGGCCCGGCCCCGCCGAATCCCGCCGGGCCCCTCTGCCCGCACCCCCCCTGCCCCCGGAGTGCGGAGCCCGGCCCTGCCTCACCTTTCCGGAGCCGCTGCTGCCGCCGCTACCGCCCGCGTCGCTGCCGCCGGAGGAAGAGGCGGAGGAGGAG
>VYZQ01002575.1:11453-21859 GCA_013400655.1 Mystacornis crossleyi | reverse complement strand
CAAACCATTCTGTGATTCCGTGACACTGAACCAGGTGTCGCACTGTCACTGCTGGATCTGTTTGAAAGCTCTTTGGCCAGATAAAACAATGAATATACTTGTGATTGAGATTTGAAGACATACAGGTGTTGTATCTACAAAGAAATGGTAACTGCTACTGTGTGTAAATTTTCTGCTTTTAAAAGAATATTTTTGTCGTCTGACTTTTCCTCTGTGGAGAACCCCAGCTGCTAAACAACATCCAGTACAAAACCAGAGTTAGCAAAGAGATTACACTGACCATGATGCGGCATCGAACTCTAAAATGCTGAATTTAAACATTAGGCACCTAATTTTCATCAATCCAGTTAATTAACAGATTTGTTGTGAAAAGAATGGCACAGAAATAAGGGAATGGATGAAAGCATTTGGCCACTAGTTTTATTTTTCTGGCACTGAAAGACACCATCGCATTACTGGGAGCAATAACTGGTCTGCTTTTCCTGTTGGATCAATGTCTTTCTTTGACCCACACACCAAAACTGGAAGGCTTGTCTAAGTGCTGTGTTATTTTAACATGTACGAAAACAAGCACAAGCCAACGGCCTTGGCCATTTGTCACACTGAAAGAAAACAATGGCAATTGTTCACGAGCAACAGGCCGGGCTTGTCTGGGTGGCTGAGGCAAGGCCTTCTGGCAGCTCTGCTGTGGGTCACTGTCACCCAGCAGAAAAACACAGCCTCGGGACAGGCTGTTCCTCACCCCAGCCCCCTCCTTGCAAGCCCAAGGACGGGTGGTGGGTGCTTCGAGACAGCACAAGGGCAAGGCCAGCTCAGGCCGGCTCCTCTGGGAGCAGAGGCTGGAGGGAAACAGTCCTGTGCCTGCTGGCAGAAACCCAGCTCTTGGGGTCCGCATGGGAACACAGAATTACAGCTTCATTTGGGGAGGGCTGGAAAAGAAGTGGTTTCCTCCCACTCATCCTCGTCCCCCACATCTCGGGGTGAAGTCTCAGCGGAGTCAGCTGCAGGGGGAGCTGATGCTGACAGAGACTCACTGAAAGCCTTGTGTGGATGCTGACTGCCTCCTCCAAGGGCAGGATCCTGTTAGTTACTGCTGTGAGAAATCTCATTATCTTTTTTTAAAAAGCTAAAAAAAGAGAAAGAAGGCCATGCCTTTTCCTTCCTGTTCCTTTGCCTCTCAGTATACAGCACCAGCCTCTCACCTTCAAAAATTAACCTCCTTCCCTTCTCAAGAGTTGATTATGAGGAGAAAATACATTTCTGAGAACTGGTTAGTTTGGATGAAACTGCTGTAAGGGAAACCTTCATAAGTACATACAGTAATAAAAAAAATAAGTGCTCATTTGCTGCTGGGAAGAACATTTACAAGAGGATTTCAGGCTAATGAAGACGAGTTTGACCTGCCTGCTGGTTTGTGGTGTAGGTGAGTGCATCTTTCCCATGACTGTATTAAGCACTTTTTAAAGGTCTTGCCTTGCCTTCTTTTCCTCACCCTTCAGGTATGGGAAGGCCACAGTTAGGTCACCCCAGAGCCTTCTCTTTTCCAGCCTGAACAATCCCAGTTCTCTCAGCCTTTCCTCATGGCAGAGCTGCTCCATCCCTCTGGTCACCTTGGTGGCCTCCTCTGGGCTGGCTCCAACAGGTCCCTGTCCTTCCTGTGCTGGGAGCCCAGAGCTGGATGCAGCACTGCAGGTGGGGTCTCAGCAGGGCGGGGCAGAGGGGCAGAATCCCCTCCCTGCCCTGCTGCCCGCGGGGCCTTGGATGCAGTTTTGGGGGGTGCTGTTGCTTGCTAAACTCTTTGAAGCCTGTACTGTGCTGAGGGAGGGGAAACATTGCATGTTTTATTTGCAGATTGACACTGTTATCCTTTCACCTATCTCCACACTGAAGGACCAACTATCCTTAAGTACAGTCACCTGTACAAAGGCCTTGTTCAAGATTAACTACACAAAGAACTTAAAGTGATGGCACTTCAAACAAACCTCTAGGCAGAAAGAAGCACAACTGATTTTCAAAAGTGCACTCTGCATAAACATCTATTCAGGATCTCCCTTTAAAGCTATCTGTGGAGAGAAGTCCGTAATTGTTTATTTCAATTCACAGCTCTAAACAGAATAATTTGCCGTCTATGATCTTTTTATTTTGAAGGCTGTCTGCCTTGGATTTTGAATTCTAATTACTTTACCTACTGGAAGCCACAAACCCGCTACTTCTCCTGCCCCAATCCCCTTAAACTGACTTCCCACAGTATTTCTTTTTTACCAGATTAGCAGAAATCATTGAAAAGGCGAAAACTCTGAAACTACTTTTTGATAATTTCATCTTGCTTTAGGCGGATTAAAAAAGTCCTATCATTTAAAGCTGGTATTTGGCTTCACAGAGTACTTACTTTTTCTGCTTTATCAGGAAGAAAAAAAAAATTTAAAGAGGAACTACTGGAAGTGTTCTTCTCAGGACCCTGGACCAAACTGGTGTTATTAAATAAGAAAAGAAGTTAGGCTACCCTTGGCTAATAAACTCTGTCTTTAGCCATGTTTCTTCACTTATGTAATATAGTAATCCATGCTACCATGACAGTAACATACATTCTTATATATATGCATATGTCATATACAGAGATATTTTTTATCCTTAACAGAAGTCAGTGAAGGCTGCTATGTGCTTGAGTGACCACAGAACCAACACACTGGCTTGAAAGTATTCAGAATACACAGAAAAGCACAATAAGTTTTCAAATAAGAGGCAGGAAAAATTTTTTTGCCCACGTTCTTATTGCAGGTAGATGTGAATGTATCTCACCAATTTTGTGCGTATGGCCCCACAGAAGGCCCCGTGTGACTCAGACTGCAAAGGCCACCTCTATCCCATAACCTATTTCTGCTTCATCTCAGCATTGCACACTTCTGAAATAAGGATGAATATGATGATGATGATGAAGATCCCGAAGTTATTGCAACAGAGGTTCACATACGAGCTGCTCCAGGACCAGTCTCTGTAGGCCTTTTGTTACGGCAGAGGGTTTTGCTCAGAGGCATCTTGATGTGAGTCAATATAGCACCTCAGTAAATAAAGTACTTGCGTTCATTTTTTTGTTGTTGTGAGTAAAACTAAATGTTACAATGAGGGTTTTTTTTAATGCTAGCCTAATGCCAAGACTACACTTTAAAGAACTCAAAAAGGCACTGTTTGATTCCTGAGTTACTGAGGCAGATGGAGAGAACAGGACAGAACAGCATATGCCTTCCCTTGTTCCCTCCCTAATTAATAATAATTAGATGATTATTAATAATCATGAACATTTTTCATCAGTGCTAAGTATTATCTTCCTCAAAATAACATATTTTGAATATTTTCTTAGTATGCAGGTAGGCACTTTTTCAGCCAGCTCCGGGGTTGACACCCAATTTCTTCCCATTTTTCTACCTTTTCATGTCCACGCTTTACTCTTGAATCCTTGAGCTACCAATAAATTGCTCTGTCAACAACCCCACTTCTGCCTGCAATTTTGCCTCTCTTTGTCACGGCACTGTCTCACGAGGCAGCACCTTTTCTGAGGTGACACCTGAGCCAGGGTTAAACATCTGTGCCCGGGACTGAGGAAGGTGAGGGGCTGAGTGAGGAAGGCACTGGGGGGTTACCAAGGGTGTTGGAGGGGAAGAGAGTAAATTTGCAGGTATTACCAGTACTGAGGAGTGAACCATGATTTCACTGTTGCTGTTCATGCCAACCGAAGAACAATGGCATTTGTCAGGCTTTTCATGGTGACTCAGGACTGCAGCAAACAGAGCAAGATGCTCCTGCAGGCAAGGACTGGGAGGTGTCTGATGTGGCTACCTCAAGGAAAGGCCTGTGGAAAAGAATTAGCTGCGTAACTACAACCAGCAAATTAATTTGTTCTCAGTAATCGAGGAAAACAGTCCTTTAAATAAACATTTAAGCAGATGGTAGATAAACAGGTGATTGCAAGACATTCCTGCAGGTTTAAGGCATTTAAGGCAATGGGAACCCTATGGGATACAAATTAAATTGAGGTGAAAAACACAGTAAAGTTCTGTCTTTCATTTCACCACAGGATCTGCCATTGACTTGTGATATTATTACACTACCAAACAATAGTAATTCAGTAGCATCTTTGTTTTTTCCACTCTACTGCAGAATTTAAACTACTTTGAGAGCTATGGCCACTGGCATTCCTACATCCCTTTATCCCAACACACTGTCTTAACATACCATTCCTATGAAATAATTTTTTAGAACTTGAAGCCAAGCGATGCTAACACACTTAATATTGCAAAACAAAAGTGAACAGAGGGCTGTTTCACACAACACAATAAAAAAGGACTTTTAAAAAACAGACATCCTTGCAGACTTCATGAATTTAAACCCTTTCTTCAGCCAGAAGCATCATGATTTCGAGACATTTTAGAACCACAGCTATTGTGTGGAAGTTCCCTTAACATAAAACCCAAACAACTTCAATAGCCTCAATGCTATTTCTACAGATACAGCTTCCTCAGTGTAGTTGCAGTTACACATCATCAATTTTATATCCAGTAAAAATCAGAAACAGCGTTTTATTCTTTCTTAGAACCAAAAATCGTGGGGAAAGAAATAAAATAAGCAATCTGCTAATCTGAAAAAAGGAAAGTAGCAGATTGCTTTATTACTTTTCCCTCAAAATTAACTCCAGTATTTAAATATGTATATCTAGATCTTGTAGCTGCAAAACAAATGTAAATGCCCCTGCAATCTATTACATGTCTGCCACATGGAATTAGCATTTCCTATTTTGACAGAAACAGTTGCATTACCTAGACAGTGTTATCACAGAATCCTAGAAAGGGTTGGAAGGGACCTCAAAGCTCATCTCATTCCAACCCCCTGCCATGGACAGGGACACCTTTCACTAGACCAGGTTGCTCAGAGCCCCATCCAACCTGGCCTTGAACACTTCCAGGGATGGGGCAGCCACAGCTTCTCTGGGCAACCTGTGCCAGGGCCTCCCCACCCTCACAGTAAAGAATTTCTTCCTTATACCCGATCTAAACCTACTCTCCTATGTAGCAGAAATATTGGTAATTAAAAAAAAAAAATCCTGACCAACAAAACAAAAAAATCAATTTTGTTCTGAGGGTTTGATTAATTAAAAAACAGCAGTAAGTCTCAAGTTCCCTCCCCACTTTCTGGATACGGCATCCTGGCATGGAAACCAGCACAGGCATTATCCATGTTGCTAGCAGAATACACCTGCCAAACTGGGAACCAGGGAGAGCACCATTTTTGTAATGCAGTTACCAAGTTGCTCCTAAAAACGAAGATTCTGCATGAAAATAATAGATTAAGATCTTAAATGGATCTAACTGTGGTGTGCTCTATCACACAGATCGCATTTCGATCAAGATGCCTCCTTGTGAATTTAATTATTACCTAACCCAGCCCCAGATGCAGCTGTGTTTTCACTGCTGGGGTCTCCAGGCACTGCAATACAAATAAAGTCACAAAAGGTTTCAAAATTCAGTTTCAGTGAATATTTGATTTGGAATATATTCCTTTGTTAAAAGAATTAAGTTTCTACCCTTTATCACTAGTGATTACAAAGAAACCCAAAACAAACAACCCCCAAACTGTAGCAATTCTACCTGTTTTCAGAGAGTCTTAATTAATGTCCTTCTCTTAAGTGCCAGTTTCTGGCCAGTTCTTGCTACCATTTTAAGAAGCAATAGCTTGTAACGCCAATGAAAGCTGGTGAACTTTAAACTGTTAAGACTCTCGGACTGGATTTTATTTGAATCTTAGAATCATAGTCACATAATGGCCTGGGGTGGAAGGGACCTTAAAGATCATCTTGTTCCAGTGCCCCTGGCATGAGCAAGAACACCTCCCACTCTCCCAGGCTGCTCAGAGCCCCATCCAACCTGGCCTTGAACATTTCCAGGGATGGGGCAGCCACAGCTTCTCCGGGAAACCTGTGCCAGGGCCTCACCACCCTCACAGTAAAGAATTTCTTCCTCATACCTGATCTAAACCTATTCTCTGTCAGTTTGAAGCCATTGCCCCTTGTCCTGTCACTCCAGGCTCCTGTAAAACATCTCCCTCCATCTTTCCCATGGGCTCCCTTCAGGTACGGGAAGGCCACAATTAAGGTCACCCAAAGCCTTCTGTTTTCCAGGCTCAACAATCCCAATTCTCCCAATTCTGTTTTCTAGGCCGAACAATCCCAATTCTTTCCTCATAGCAGAGGTGGTCCCTCCCTCTGATCATCTTCTTGTCCTCTCTCCAACAGGTTGATTTGATAGGTGTTCATAGCCTCAAGCACCACTTTTGCAAATCCAAGCCTTCTCCCCATGGCTTCTTTAAAGAATGTTCACTACGTACTCTCAAAATACACCCATCTCTGAACTGAATACTGAATACTGAGGATTCAACATTTCGTATACAGAAGCAACTCAAATTTAATGCAAGATCTAGATGAACAGCTCACATTTAACTCAATATTTACAGCACACAGATTTTTCAGTGAAAGTCAGGAAAGCAATGAGGAAAGAAATCCTCCATGTATGTGATGGTTTGCACATTTTCTTATAGCCATGTCTGTCCTCTTGAACTCCTCTGGGCTACAGAGATGTGCTGCAGCAAATGGAGTTCAGAGCTGACAGACACTGGGGTACATGTTGACCCCCTCTGGAATGAGAACCTGAGAAAAAAAAGATATGTAGTTAATTTTTCAGCATGTGTGCCAGGTGTATGCTTAGCTTTCCCCCAATCATAATTGTACTGAGGCAAAGCATGAAAAACAATTGCTTCTCCATGGCTTATGTGTCCCCAAAGTCAACATTCCTAATTATAATTCCTCTTAAAAACAAAAGAACTCCCCCTCAACCTTGCCTGGATCAATAATCTATCTAATGTAACAAAAATAAAATGCTTCAAATCATAGTAAAATCATAGTAGATATTCTGCATTCAATTCCCACAAAAGCAAACAGTAGAAGTGTTAAGTATAACTTAATTCTCCTCGCTATCCAGCTGAACTGAAATTGACCCTCATCTCTCTGATCAGACTCCTGGGGAATGCTAAATCCAGTCTCCCTCAGACTGCACGATGGCCACTTTCACAGGTAGGAGGAGTAACAGAATCCCAGAATGGGTCAGGTGGGAAGGGACCACAGTGGGTCATCTGGTCCCACCTCCCTGCTCAAGCAGGGTCATCCCAGAGCACGTGGCACAGGATCATGTCCAGATGGTTCTGGAATATCTCCAGTGAGGAAAACTCCATGCCCTCTCTGGGTGATCTGTTCCAGTGCTCAGTCACTGCACAGTGAAGAAGTTCTCCCTCATGTTCAGGAGGAACATCTGGGCATCAGTTTGTGCCCATGGCCTCTTGTGCCATTGCTGGGCAGCAGAGCAGAGCCTGGTCCATGCTCTGACCCCTCCCTGCAGACACTGACAGACACGGACGAGGTCCCCTCTGTCGTCTCTTCTCAAAGCTGAACAGGCCCAGCTCCCTCAGCCTTTCCTTGGAAGAGAAATGCTCCAGCCCTTCGTCATCTTTGTCACCCTCCGCTGGAGCTGCTCCAGGAGCTCCATGTCTCTCCTGTGCTGAGGAGCCCAGAACTGGACACAGCGCTCCAGATGTGCCTCACCAGGGCTGAGCAGAGGGGCAGGATCACTCTCTGACCTGCTGGCAATGCTCTTCCTAATGGATCCCTGGATCCCATTGGCCTCCTTGGCCACAAGGGCACTGCTGGCTCAGAGAGAGCTCATTCTTCACCAGGACCCTCAGGTCTTTCTCAAGGATACTTCTCTCACCTGACCCTTACCCTGTTACTGAATCAACAGTTTACAAACAGACTTACACATGAAGATTAATCCATCTTCTGGCAACTAGAATTAGGGATTTTCTAGTGCCCACTTACTCACAGGCCCACTTGCATACACAAGCAATGATGCTACCGACTTCTCCCCGCCTGAACCACAAAATACTCAGACAAACTCAAGTCCCTACTCATGCATTTGTGGAGGGGTTTGAAACAGCTGGAAATATGGAAGAAAACAATAAAAAATAATAAAAACACAAATAAAATGAACCTGTCCTATGCCACCCAGTTATCACCATACAAAGGCCTATCAATAAACCTACTCTGAACTTTGGCTTATTTCTCAGTTTGAGTTTAAAATCAAACCTAAACCTTTCTTCATGCTAGTCATGCCTTCAGCTCGGCTATATAAGTCACTCCATTTTCACTTAAAGAGATGAAAGCACAGACTTTAAACTTTTTTGGTGTGTGTCTGTATCTTCCACTCATCCCATCCTCCCCCTGATTTTTTCAGTGCAACTCAGCAACTTTCAGCTTCTCAAATGCAGCCCTGCAGTATTTTTGGCAAAGACTAAGATTTCTTGTCATGGTAGACTGATGTAAGTTGAAAAAATGCAAAGGCTGTTCTGATTTATAATGTATCATTACTACTTGCATTTCAGAATTAAAACACTTTATCAATCTGATTCAACTTTATAAAGAAATCATAACAAGGCAGTGTAGTATTACAAATTTATTGACTTTCGTCAAAGTAATTTTTCAGCATTGAAAATTTCACACATATAAAACAACTTCAACTTCTATGCATTAAAACCAAAGTATGGGTTCTTTTTTTAATTTAAAGCAAGTGATGTGCTTTTTTTAAACATCTCATGAACCAAATTCTTAAGTTATAAAGCTGATAAAAATAAGTGATACACCACTAGAGTTTTTTCTTCAACATGTGAAATTCATCTCTTTGGGAAACAACACTTTTTAAAATCGTATCGTGAAAGATACAGACCTGAAAAAGGATAAACAATCATACACAAGGCATAAACGTTACACAGAGTAATTCAGACATTTTATAAAGAGATCTGGAAAAGTACCTAAAATAGTGATATTCATTTAGTATAAAATTTCAATAATAAAATATTGCTCATAATAAATAAGAAAACACGAGTTTCATTAATACTGTTCTCCCCTTAAAGCTCTCTTGGATGTAACAGGATCAGACCTGATCAAAAGTCAAATTTTTATTTTGTCCTCTGTATGAAGGAGGCAGGTTTACAGGCTTCAGGTCATTCTTTGCTAGAAACAATTTTATTATAAACAAAACAACAGAGTTAATTTCAAGTCTCATGCGTAGTTATGGGAAAAACAAATAATTCCCAAATGTGAATAAACCTTATTACAGTAGATTTTAATACCCTAAATATTTGCCCTTTTTGTTAAACCCAAAGTGGAGTAAGACTTCCCACAGATTATGAATACAAAGAGAAAGCTGCCCAAGTTTTCTCAAAAGCTTCTAAATATGGGTGCAGCTGTACTTAATGGTTATCAACGCTGTTAGGGACAGTTTTCTCTAGAGGGGATGGAAGTTGTCTCCCTTTATATGGGGACGTTGGATTTCATCCCCGCTCTTCCCATCTGCAGACAGGGCAGTTTGGAGCAGTTCTTCAGCAGCTGCTCGATGGCGATGTGGCGGACGTTGAGCTCGGAGGCCAGGGAGTCCTTCTCCTGGACTTGCTGTGCCAGCTCCTCAAACACGTCTGCAACAACAGCAGCGGGTCAGTGCACTTGGTCCCTGTACTGACACAGGCCCAGGGAGCAGTGACAAACAACACTCGGGAAGAGGCACGGACATTTCAGTGGGATCATGCACAGGAACTCTGCTCTCCCTGGTTCCAGCACAGCTTTGTACACATTGCAAACTCAACAGGACCACTTAGTTTCTAGTTATGGACAACCTGAGCCAAGGTGGATCAGTTTACAACTCTGAACAAAGCTGACTCTGGCCTGTATCAGCAGTGGTGTGGCAGCAGCACCACGGCAGAGATCATCCCCGTGCTGGGCACTGCTGAGGCCAGACCTCAATTCCTGNCACAGCTTTGTACACATTGCAAACTCAGCAGGACCACTTAGTTTCTAGTTATGGACAACCTGAGCCAAGGTGGATCAGTTTACAACTCTGAACAAAGCTGACTCTGGCCTGTATCAGCAGTGGTGTGGCAGCAGCACCACGGCAGAGATCATCCCCGTGCTGGGCACTGCTGAGGCCAGACCTCAATTCCTGTTTGTTCAGTTTTGGGCCCCTCACTGGAAGGACACAGAACTGCTGGAGCATGTCCAGAGAAGGGCAGTGGAGCTGGGGAAGGGTCTGGAGCACAAGCTGATAAGGAGCAGCTGAGGGGGCTCAGCCTGGAGAAAAGGAGGCTCAGGGGGGACCTTATCACTCTCTACAACTTCCTGACAGGAGGGTGGAGCCAGGTGGGGTCAGGCTCTTCTCTCAGGTAACAAGTGACAGGATGAGAGGAAATGGCCTTAGGCTGCACCAGGGGAAGTCAGATTGGATATTAGGAAACATTTCTTCATGGAAAGGGTTGTCATG